>PVIY010041082.1:0-21913 GCA_004026745.1 Myrmecophaga tridactyla
GTCTTTTTATTTCTTTTTCTAAATTGATGCAAATGTTCTAAGAAATGATGAATATGCAACTATGTGATAATATTAAGAATTACTGATTGTATATGTAGAATGGAATGATATCTTAATGTTCTTTTGTTAAGTTTTTTAATTAATAAAAAAGTTTATAAAATAAATAAATAAATAAATAACAGGGGGAACAAATGTTAAAAAAAATAGTAGATGGATACATGGGGAAAAATGTACCTATTGAAAACTCTGGACTATGGTTAACACTAATATTTTAATATTCTCTCATTAACAGTTAACAAATGTACCATACCAACTTTGGTCAACGTGTTGGGGGCGAAGAATAAGGGGCATGGGAGGATTTGGGTTTTATTTTTTATGTTTATTTCCTTTCTGGAGTAATGAAAATATTTCAAAATTGATCATGGAGATGTACACACAACTACGTGATGATACTGTGAGTCACTGATTGTATATTTCAGATGGTCTGTATGGTGTGTGAATGTATCTCAATAAAACTGTATTTAAAAAACTAAAAACAAACAAACAAAAAAATTTCCCTATCCTTCACTAAATGACTTTAATTCATTTCAAAAACTGTCACTAAATGAAAATCTATTTAACTAGAAAATTTTTGGATAATAAAAGTGGGAAAATTATGATGTATTCCATCCAAATCCAAGATACTCAAACAAATTTCAAAGAGAGAAAAGTAGAGCAAGTGAACAAGTAAATAAGAAAATTCAGGTAACAAACACTTTGAAAGTAAACAAAGTTTATACATAAGATAAATTATAAAGAAGGTTTGTTGTTGTCCCTAAAGGAGAAAGAGAAGACCTGATAAGGAGTGTCAGTTGATGAACAAATGGTGTGGACAGGTCATTTGTGGGAAAGTAATAGAGAAATTATTGTAATCAATTATGATGCAGTCATTCAATATCAGAATCAGAAGTTTTTAAGGATAATTTTCTTTAACTTAAAACTTTAATACTAGGGAGGAGTTTCTAATTATGTGGATGCGGTTGTTTGAAGCTGTTATGGACCCCAAAAAAGGCCATGTTCTTTTAATCCATTCCTGTGGGTGAAGTTCTATTGTGGGTGGGACCTTTTGGTTAGGTTATTTCAATTGAGATGTGACCCACCTCATTCAAGGTGGGTCTTAATTCTTTGACTGGAGTACTTTATAAGAGAATAAAAGACAGAAAAAGCCCAGAGAGAGTGTAGAGGGAAATCCCCAAGAAGCTAAGAGGCAAAGACACACCCACAGAAGCTTAGAGAGCCTCTGAAGCCAGAAGCTGAAGGCAATGAAACCAGGAAAGAAGGACCAGCAGACACCTACCATGTGCCTTCCCATGTGACAGAGGTGTTCCAAATACCAACAGCCTTTTTCAGAGAAGGTATCCTCCTGTTGATGCCTTAATCTGGACATGGCCTTAGAATTGTAATTTGTAAGCTAATAAATCCCCATCGTTAAAAGCCAGTCCATTTCTGGTTGCATTTCTGAATCTTTAATAGTCAAAAACAGTGAATTTTGGCATATCCACAGAAGAAGTAGAATCTCTGGGCCAAAAATATTGTGCTGCAAAACATGGACATTGTACACATGTATAATTGTCTGCAGAATTATAAAAGGTGCTCTCATTTCATTCTATTGTATTTAACTTACTCTTCTCTGTCTTTTATGCTTTGTATACCTGTTCACTTTTCATTGCTCATCCTATACATTATCAAGTTATTGGACTAAAATTAAGAATTCTGCTAAAAATCTAAATTAATGAAAAACACTTCAAGAAGCTCTATTTTCACTTTATTTATAGAAATGTAAATCACGATTATAAATCATTGGGTAAATATACATGCATAAGGATAAAAGAATTGCACCTAGCATTTGATAAAGGGTCAAAATCATCTAAAAATTGGTTGTTCATGTTTTTCTTATTGATGTTTAGATATGGGCCCTAAACAGAAACTTTCTAAAATTTGCCAATTAAATTAACAACTGATGTTTAACATCATTAATTATCAGGAAACATAAATTAAAACAACAATGAGAAATGACTCCTCCCCCATGAAAATACTTAAATTTAAAGGACTGATAAAACCAAGTGCTGGTGAGCATGTGGAGAAACTGGAATACACATTTATTGCTGGCATCCGTTTTGGGAAAATGCATGGCATTACATACTAAAGTTAAAAACATATATACTTTCTGACTCACAAATTCCACCAGAAACACACCAATGACCATCAGCAGTAGAATGGATTAAGGAGTGCTATATTCATTTGGTGGAATACTACTCAGAATAAAAAACAATGATTCACGGTTCTAGGCATTAACACAGATGGACTTCACAGAATGTTGAGTGAGAGAAGCTAGAAACAAGAGTCGAAACCAAATGCTTTCATTGATACAAAGTCTAAAATAGTTGATATTTATTTATGGTGGCAGATGTAATAGTGGCTACCTTTGAGGGCCACTGACTGAGAGGGGATGAAGAGAACCTTCTGTGTGCTAAACATGTACCAGATCTCACATATATGTTTTTGTTAGTATGTCGTTGTAGACACTTAAGATTACAATATATAACTTGTACTTCAATGCTATTTTTGTTTTCACACTTTTGTCAACACCAGTAAACAATCATATATAGCTCAATATATAGTAAATTGGCATGGTATCTAATTTAGGGATTTCTTCGATTAAACATCAAGCTGGAATAATTATTGATTCTAAAATATAAAGAATGATATTCCACAAGAGATGAAAAATGTCTGGCACTATAAAATATAACAAAAGTAAGGGTGCTTGCTTTTAAAGTTCATTTTCACATTTTGACAACAGTTGAACAAAATTGCATAAAGGATAATGCCTAAAAAAATCAGTAAATATCAATGAGTGCATTAAAGTTAAACAAAGATTACATTTCCTTTAAATAATTAATTTATAATGGTTTATTATTTTGTTTAATAAACAATTTTATGCTAGAAATAAGCAGGCCCTTGTATTCACTTTATCATTACCTAAGTGCATTTAAAACTATATTATTTGAAAATTACAGACTGTGAATTCAGAACTAAAAACTAAAGCTCTGAAGATATAATTTAATTAATATTTTATTCCATAAACATTCCATAATTGGGAATACACTTCATTGGTGCCCCTAAGACAAGAAGTCCTTTCTCACATTTCAAAGTGATTTATATTAATGATCATGATCTGCACAGAAAAATTAAAGAACTAGGGATATCTTTACCTCTTTGCAATTATAAAAAAACTTCTTTTCAAAGTACCTTGAGGCTTCTTCATACCTTAAGCCTCATGATTTCTATACAAATATCAACACAAAAGCTTTAGTCAAATCAGTGACTGAACCAATCAAATATTTCCTGACTAACCCATGTTTTACAGGATAGTGGGATTGTCATCACTCAAAAGAGTTTGATAGGGTACAAAGCACCCTATCAAAACATAATCCATTTTATACCTGTCACCCCAAATTGCCCAACCATTTGGATTAAAATTTTCATCAGAGACCTCTGAGGGACACAGAAATCATTTGATAAGAACAAAACATTTTCTCTTGCTCTTCAGATAACAATTCAAAGTTTCACCTTTCTCCTTAAGTGCTTGTTCTAGTTTGCTAGCTGCGGGAATGCAATATACCAGAAACAGAATGGCTTTTAAAAAGAGGAATTTAATGAGTTGCTAGTTTACAGTTCTAAGGCTGAGAAAATGTCCCAATTAAAATAAGTCTATGAAATGTCCAATTTAAGGCATCCCAGGAAAGATACCTTGGTTCAAGAAGGCCGATGACGTTCAACATTTCTCTCTCAGCTGGAAGGGCACATGGCGAACATAGCGGTGTCTGCTGGCTTTCACATGGCTCTGCCAAAAGGGGACTCTCTCCAAAATGTTTCCTCTTTTGAAGCATTCCAGTAAGCAACTCCACCTTCAGTGGGTGGAGACACACCTCCATGGAAATCATCTAATCAGAAGTTACCACCCACAATTGGGTGGGTCACATCTTCATGGAAACAATCAAAATACTCCCACCCAGCAATATTGAATGAGGATCAAAGGGCATGGCTTTTCTGGGGTCCACCACAGATTCAGACCAGCACAGTGCTCTACCCACTATTCTTAGCAGAAGGAAAGCTGGGACTAGAATCTTGGATTCTTAGCTGACATCTACCATAAAAGCTCATAATTATTTTACTCATTATCTCTTAGGTTCTCCTTAGAATGTAGCTGACCTACTTTCCCAGAGTACCTGTGAGAATTTAATTTAAAAACTTATTTGAGTTGGTTCTGACTTCTGGAATAGTAAAGACCTCTGAAAAGCCATGTCTCCATAAAAGCACTGGGAACAAATGTCAAAATTAAAATTTCAGGACTCTGGAAAGTAATCAACAACTTGCAACAATTCAAAGGTTGTTTCGTCAAGAAAAATAGCCTTCTCAGTAGGAATAGTGAACTTTGTGGCATTTAAATTGCGCTATCCCCAACCTCCTTTCTCTAGCTCTCTGGTAGTCTTGAAAACTAGTAGCCCCATAACTTTGTGAAAGCTGACAGCTTCACAGCCACTGTATGAAGCAGAAGGGTTTGGACCTCGCCAAAAATGCCCTCCTCCCCAAGAAAAGTATTATCACTATTTGATCTGTCTGGCAGTTCCCTTAAAATCCTCACTCACAAGGCTTATCTTTATTTGAAAAGACTTAGAGTTTGCTCAATGAAAATATTCTATTGCCTTATTCCCCGGTATGCTGAGCCTGATGGGGTTGTATGATAATCATTTTCATTTCCAATCCTAACCACTGATGAAAACAAAAGAAAGTAGCATTCTTTGTGTGTATGTTAAACAGATTTTTTTTTTAAACTTGAAATTTCATTTCTAGGTCTAGTTTTGAGGAATGTGTCTAATGTACTTGGCCATCTAATTTACAATCTTAGTCTATTTATTATGAATAGCTCCAGTATCTTTACTTCTAAGTAAAGATATAATCTTCTCAGTAAAGATAAAAAGTTTCTCCTTTTACAATCTAGCTCTTCAGACACCTTCTTAGTGAGATATTTTAGTCAATAGACTAAATTAGCATTCATAGATTCATATCCCTTGGAAAAAAGATAGCATTGTGTATACAAACACAGTGCCACACTTTTTCACAAATACATTTTCCAAAAATTATGGGCATTTTTCTGGTGTACTAGGATCAATATTCTTGGAATATCCAAGAATAGTTGGAGTACTGGTACTGCAGGAAGCTTCAAGGGAAAAAATAATCACAAAGATTTCAATGACGTGTTGGCCCTTTTGAAAGGTTAGTATTTTGAGACCAGGAACTATATTTTAAGTATTTAATTTTGATGACTTAAATAAGTAAGACAGATATTTAGAATACCATGTTATACACATATCTGAGATTGCAAAAAAAAAAAAAAAAGCAAAGCAAACAAAATCCAACTAACTCTCTCTCCCTAATAAACTCAGATTGTTAATATGATAACATAAAGTCTCACCATCATGTCACTCAAACCTATTTTCAACTTCATTTAGGTTCTCAGCAATCTCGTCATTTGTCTCATGTATTTCATCTTCTTTTATCATTATCTCGTTTATACAAATCCCCCCCACCTCATGTTTATCATCAAAATTTTATACTTCAATTCTGGCAGATGACTTGACTTCATCCTGTACAGGAAGAGAAGTGTTCAAATATAAGCCCTCTTAACTTCCTGTCTTTGTACTCATGCCTATATATATATATATATATATATATATATATATACATATATATAATTGCTCTTCCCTAATTGAATCTCTTAGAGAAAAATATGGCCCTTCTATAATCACAAATAAATCCTTCTTATTGTGCTATTTAAATTCATCCATATGACTTTACTTAGGCTCTTTCAACTATCTATTAAACCCTCGCCTTTGTTTCTTCTCATCCTATAAACAGGCCCAAATCATTCAAATCTTAGGAAAAACTTAAAAAAAAATTCAGAGCCCTACTCTAGATACTGTCCTCTTCTCCTACATTCACTGGAAAGATTTTGAAAGAAAAGAAAAGTTGCTGTTTACTTCCCTCTTCAATTTCCCTCTGGGTCCTCTCATAACTGAGCCCACCTTGGCCATTCCCCTAAGCTTCTCTGCAAAGGTTAACAAAGGCTTGCTCATCATCAATTGCTCTGATTATTTTTCAGGTCTTATCTTCTTTGACAGTCCTGCAGTAGTCGATACTGTTCATTTGGACTCTCCTTAAAACTCTACATCTTTGTTTTTATGACAGTAAATCTTTTTGGTTGTCCTACTTATTTTTTACATGCCTCCTAGTACATCTCTCTGTCTGTCCTTAAAAGTTGGCATTTTTCTGGGTTTCATTCATGTCCTTCTCTTATGCTCTTTGCTTTCTTTGGGAAACCTCATCTATTGCCATGACACCAATGACCAAAAATATGCTTATAAATGACAAACCTAAAACCCTTATCTTGACATTTTTCCAGAGAAATATATTCATCTTCTAAAACATGCCTTCCAGATGCCCCAAAGCTACCATAAAACCACTGACTGATGATAGTATCCAGAGAGCTCATATGCATTTCTGTTTGGTATAGGAATATCACCTTGAATATCTTAATTTGAAAGTTGTTCACTTAGGTTTATTTTTATGTCTAAAATCATATACTTTTCCTTTTTTTCATCACATGCCAGGAGATAAACTAAAGCTACCTAGGATTTAGTCCCTTGTGTGCAACTGTTATTAAATTCTAAAAGGAGAACTACAAAACAATGGATGGCTTTTCAGAACAGATCATGTTATACCCTAGGAACTATGGCATAATCAGAGGCTATAATTATTGATTTTAAATATTCTTGCTTGACATGACTTGAGGTGGTATGCATAAATTAACTCGATGTTATAAACTGTAAGTCACCCAGGTTTAAACTCTTTCAAGCTAATTTGCAGAGAAATTCACATTTAAATTCATTTTTTTCACTTTGCTTGCATTCTAATTAAATGATAGCTAGGGAAAGCGCCAGATATGGTGAATATATGCATGAAACACATTGAGAATCCACTGTGGACATGGCTGGTCCATGGTAACTAACATAATCTGTGTACAGACACTTTCAAGATCAACAGGGTATATGTAAACAAGATAGCTAATTATATCCCCAAGGAACAGGGTTGCTAAGCCTTGTATTAGTCACCTTTCATTGAAAAATAAAATGAAATGTCTGTAGGAAAGTCAGCAGCTTATTGGTAACTTTGCATATTAAATGGTAAACTTTTAATTCCTCTAGGTAAAAAAAATTAAAGAAGAAGAGTGGTAAGATAATATTAATTCAATCTTCAGAAGAACAATTCAGAAAAACAATTCTTGTATTTCTCATTTGATTTTTCAAAGAGATGGTCATTTCCTTGTATCTTTCCTGATTAGATGTGTATTTAAACTTCAATGTGCTAAACAGATAGGATGTCATTATTATTAATGTCCACAGAATTGATTAACTGCCAAACAACTACAACACATCTTGGGATAAGCTATATAGTTGGGGATAAGTGTGTGGATATTTATCAAGAGATTGCATTATTCTACTGTTTCATATTTAACTTCTACTGTGGAATTCTGTTAGCTAGATATGGGAGATATAGATGTGGCCAAAGGTTACTTTTATTATTTTCTCTATCACTGCTATATCATACTAATAAATTTGTCCCAGAATCATGGTGAACCCATGTTCACCTATATTTGCAGAGAATTAGCATTAATGATAGAGTATAACCTGGCTTCCAATTATAGTTTCAAGCTCCTTGTTCATGGCTTCTTTAGCAATCCCAATAAGCATTCTTCCAAAAAGCTATAATAATGGATTGCAAATATCTTTGCATTTCAAGTGTAAAATGCTAGATCAACTAATAATCAATATGATACAAAATTGTATGTCACCTAGCAAATAAGGATAATGAGGGGTCAGTTCACAGACAATTTAATATAATTGCACAAAAATAAGTACAGATTGTGCATTTTCCCAACGATATTGATAAATATTTAGCTTTGAACTTTTAAAGAAAAAAACCCTGTAGGTATCAAAATGGAACCTGCTGTGTTTCCTTCCATTTTTTCATTTGTAACACATTTTTTATTGTGAAATATAATATACATACCAAAAAGCAAGAAATTTCAAAGTCCATTTTGACAAGTAGTTATAAAACAAATTTCAAAGTATGGTATGGGTTACAGTTTCACAATTTCAGGGCTTCCTTCTAGCTGCTCTGTGATATTGGAGATTAAAAAAAGAAATATCAAAATAATGATTCAGTAGTCATACCCATTTGTTAAATGTTCTCTGTTGCAACACTTCCCTCTCCTTTGATCCTTCTCCAATCTTTAGGGACATTTTGGCAATGACGATTCTAACTTCTTCATGTTGAAAAGGTATGTCGACATTATGGGCTAGGGGCATGCAAATGGCAGATTCTCTTGGAGAGGCTGGTGACTCAGATTTCAGCACTTATCTGGCCTAAGAAACATCTGGAGGTTTTAGGTTTCTGAAAAAAAAAAAACTTAGTGAATAAAACTTTTATGAAATCTCAGATAGAGACTGGGTATTCTTTAGAGTTTAACAGGAATACCATTGGTTGGGGCTTCGCATTGTATGGCAGTTAGCAATATCGAGCTGAAGCTTACTTAAGAGTAACCTCCAGAAGAGCCTCTTGACGCTATTTGAACTCCCTTAGCACTAATACCTTATTTTGTTTCATTTCTTTTTCCCCTTTTGGTCAGGTAAGCATTGTCAATCCCACAGTGCCAGGGTCAGGCTCATCCTTGAGAGTTATGTTCCAAGTGGCCAGGATGACTTTTACCTTGGATGTTGTGTCCCACATAGTGGGGTAGGGTAATGATTTTACTTGCAGAGTTGTGCTTAGAGAAAGAGGTCACTTCTGAGCAATAAAAGAGGTTCTCTGGAAGTAACTCTCAGGCATTATTATAGGCAGGCTTACCTTTTCTGTTATAGATATGTTCAAGATCAAGAGCTTGGTCTAGTAACTTGGGAGTCCCTAATATTTGAGAGAGTATCAGGGATTTCCCAGGTGGGAAAGTTTAATAGTTCCATATTTTTTCTCCAGTGCGTCAAGAGACTTAGCCAATACTTTTTAGTGATCTACCCAACATACTCTGGAATGTATCTGGGTATTACATTAAACTATACAGAATTGCAAGATCCCGTTCACAATTCTAGGCTCCATGTGTTTAGACTGTTTAATGAAACTGGCCAGACAGGCTAAGTTATATTGTGTGCTACAGAAAATTTAGGTTTTGGACAAAATAAACCTCTCTTCCTTTAGTCTCAGTACTTCCATTTCAATAATTTAAAAAAATATGATGATGAAGTAAAATAAAGAAACTTAGTCTTAATTTAGTAACTTTTTATATTGCTTTATGTAATGGCCTCCATTTAAGAATCTATTAAAGGTGGGGCCACAGTGGCTCAGCAGGCAGAGTTCTCGCCTGCTATGCCAGAGACCCAGGTTCAATTCCCGGTACATGCTCCTGCAAAAAAAAATAATAATAAAAACAAACAAAAACAAAAAAAGAATCTATTAAACATGGGGAGTTCCAGGAAGATGGCAGAACAGTTTAGGTGAAGTTAACCCTTGTTCCAAGGAATAGCTAGCGAAATGACAGAGAAATGTCAGAAAAATGCCTGGGATAGCAATTGTAGAGTATAAGTGATCTGGGAGGGTCTTCTACATAACACAGAGAGGCCCTGGTTGAAAAAGCAGAATAACTGAGATGCAAGAGAATCAGACTGTCTAGCTAGTGCAGATAGCCTGACGTTCCCCTTTCCAAAAAGAGGCATGCACGGATAAGGAGACATAGACTAGGAAGTAAGTCAAGCTGATTCATTGAACACACTATCCTCAGGCCTGCCACCTTGGACTGTGACCCGAGACTCTCCCTCACCCCATGCTCCTGAACCCCGCCACCTAGCTCCCTACCATGCTCCAAGCATCCCTGCCCTGACTCCCTACCCTGTGCATCCCCGCCTCATATCCCCAGCCTGTGCATGCATGCACACCTGTCTCTGCCCAGGCATATGAGCATCTCACCCTCCAGACCCATGCAAGCACACGTGCCAACTCATGCCAAGACCCCCTAGCTCTGGGCAAGTATTGACCTTGCATCTGGGCCACACCAGCCTCTAGGCCATGCAGATGCAATTCCACCCAGCAAAACTGTTCTCCAGTAGTAAGGGAGAGTTAACATTTTCATAGACAAACAAAGGCTGAGAGAATATGTCAACAAGAGACCAGACTTAGAAGAACTACTAAAGGGAGATCTGCTGGCTAGAAAAAAAAAAAAAAAGACATGAGAGGGAGATCTGGAGGTCAGTACAGCATTGAAAAGTACCAGTAAGGGTAAATTAAAGTATAAAAAGAGAAAGATGGAGAAGAATATATAGAACTGACAAATAAAACCCAAAGGATAAGATGGTGGATTCAAAAAATACATTTACAGTAATAACATTGAATATTAATAGACTAAATTTACCAATTAAAAGTACAGAGAGGCAGAAGGGATTAAGAAATGTAATCCAGCTATATGCTGCTTACAAGAGACTCATCTTAGACACAAGGATACAAATAGATTGAAAGCGAAAAGATGGGAAAAAATGTTCCACAAGCTGTAACCAAAAGAAAGCAGGAGTAGCTATATTAATATAAGACAAAACAGACTCAAATGCAAAGACATCATAAGAGACAAAGAAGGACACTATATATTAATAAAAGGGACAATTCACCAAGAAGAGATAACAATCATAAATGCCTATGCTTCCAGCTAAGGAGTTCCAAAGTACATGAGACAGATGTTGGCAAAATTGAAGGGAGTGAAAGATGTTTCAACAATAATATTAGGAGACTCCAATACATCACTTTTCTATAGATAGGACAATCAGACAGAAGATCAACAAGAAAATGGAGAACTTAACAATTTGATAAATGAATTAGACCTAAAAAACACATGTAAGTTGTTACACCATAAAACACCAGGATATACATTCTCTAGAAATCATGGAACATTCTCTAGGATAGATCATATGCTGGGGCACAAAACTGGACTTTATAAGTTTAAAAACACTGCAATTATTCAAAGCACTTTCTCTGATCACAATCAAATGAAGTTGGTAATCAATAACCACCAAAGAACCAGAACTTTCACAAATATATGGAGATGAAATAACAAACTCTTAAATAGCCAGTGGATCAAAGAAGAAATTGTTGCAGAAATCGGTACCTATCTGGAGACAAATGAAAATGAGAGAACTACATATCCAAACTTATGGGATGTGGCAAAGGCTATGCTGATGGGGAAATTTACTGCACTAAATGCCTATATTAAAAAGAAGAAAGAGCAAAAATTGAGTGCTTAAACTGCTTGCTTGGAGGAACTTGAGAAAGAACAGCAAACTAACTGCAAAGCAAAAAGAAGAAGAGAAATAACAATAACAACAACAACAAAAACCCCACTCAATAGAATTACACAACATGACCAAGTGGGATTTATACCAGGAATGCAAAGATAGTTCAACATAAGAAAATCAGTTAATGTAATACAACACATTAACAAATCAAAAAGGAAAAAATCATATGATCATCTCAATTGATGCTAAAAAACATTTGACAGAATGCAAAATCCTTTTCTTATTAAAAAACACTTCAAAATGCAGGACTCAAAGGCAACTTCCTCAATATGATGAAAGGCATATATGAAAAACCCATAGCAAGCATGGTATTCAATGCTGAGAGACTGAAATCTTTCCACTAAGATTAGGAATGAGACAAGGATGCCGTCTGTCACCACTATCATTCAACATTGTACTAGAAGTTCAAGCTAGAATAATCAGGGAGGAAAAAGAAATAAAATGCATCCAAATTGGAAAGGAAGAAGTAAAGCTTTCATTATTTGCAGATGACATGATACTATACTTAAAAATCATGAGAAATTTACAGGAAACCTACTTGAGCTAATAAACAAATTCCGTAAGATGGCAGGTTACAAAATTAATATGCAGAAATCAGTAATGTTTCTATACACAAGCAATGTCCTAAATGAAGTTCAAATTAAGGAAAAAATCCATTAAAAATAGTAACTAAAAGAATCAAATATCTAGGAATAAAGTTAACTAGGGATATAAAGGATTTGTATACAAAGAGCTACATAGCGTTGCTAAAAGAAATCAGAGAAAACCTACATAGGTAGAAAGTCATTCCATGCTCATGGATAGGAAGGTTATATGTAGTTAAGATGTCAATTTTACACAAATTGATCTACAGATCAATGCAGTAACAATCAAAATTCCAACAACTTAATTTGAAGACTTGGAAATCTAGTTACCAAATTCATCTGGAAGGGAAAGAGACCCTGAGCAGTTAAAAGCATCTTTAAAAGAAGAATGAAGTGGTAAGATTAACATTCCCTCATTTTAAAACTTAATATAAAGCCACAGTGGTCAAAACGGCATGGTATTGGCACAAATATAGAAGTACTGATCAGTGGAAATGAATCAAGAGAACAGAAATCAACCACCAAATCTATGGTAAACTGATCTTTGACAAGGTGCCCAATTTCACTGAACTGGGACAAAATAGTCTTCAAATAAATGGGCATGGAAGAACTGGGTATCAGTAGGCAGAAGAATGAAGGAGGACCCTTATCTTATCCCCTAAACAAAAACTTAACTCAAATTGGATCAAATACCTAAATATAAGAACAGGTACCATAAAGCTCCTAGAAGAAAATGTAGGGAAACTTCTTCAAGACCTAGTAATAAGAGATAGCTTCCTAAACTTTATACCCAAAGCACAGGCAACAAAGAAAAAAAAAACAGATAAATAGGAACTCCTCAAAATCAAATGCTTCTGCACCTCAAAAGACTTTGCCAAAAATGTGAAGAGGCAGCCAACTCAATGGGAGAAAATATTTGGAAATCACACATTGGATAAAGGCTTGATATCCTGTATACATAAAGAAATAATACAACTCAACAATGAAAGAACAAACAACCCAATTATAAAATGGGCTAAAGATATGAATATACATTTTTCTTAGGAGCAAATACAGAGGGTTCAGAGGCACATGAAGACATGTTCATTCTCATTACCTGTAAGGGAAATGCAGAACAAACTACAATGAGATACCACATCATGCCTAAAAAAATGACAGGAAACTGCAAATGTTGGACAGGATGTGGAGAAATTTGGACACTTATGCACTGCTGGTAGGAATATATAATAATACAGCTGCTATGGAAGACAGTCTGGCAGTTCCTCAGAAAACTAAATATTGAGTTGCCCTGTGACCTGGCAATACCACTACTCAGTATATACCCAGAAGAGCTGAAAGTAGTGAGATAAGCAGACATTTGCTCACCGATGTTCAGAACAACATTATTCACATTGACCAAATAATGGAAACAATCCAAGTACTCATTAACAGATGAGAGGGTTAACAAAATGTGGATGAAATATTATGCAGTAGTATGACAAGATGAAGTCTTGAAGCACATGACAAGATGGATGAGCCCTGCAAACATAATGCTGAGTCGAATAAGCCAGACACAAAAGGATAGATACTGTATGATTCTACTTTTATGACTATGGTAAAGGCAAAATCAATGCTCATAATAGAGAATATAGGGGATCTAGAAATACACAGAAGCTTAAGATGGGTGAACAATTAGCTAACGAAGTTGAATTTAATTGTAAGGGAACAGATAGAAGTGAAGGCAGTTCTCTAGTGGGTCTATAAGTAATATTACCATATTGAAGGTGAACACGATTGAAAGGGGTTGTAGAGACTCATGTGTCCCACCAATTAACACTACAAATAAATAAGTTCTTGCATGAACTACTGAAAAGGTATGAATCTTGTACAAAGAGTGTATAATTTCAGAGTATGGGGGAAAATGCTATGGAATGCTATGTGCTATGTTTAAAGGAAAACATCAACAGTACAATAGCAATACCAGGGACACATAAAGGAGGGGGAGGAACAAGAGTTAGAGGGAGGTTTAAATTTTCTATTTGGTGAAGGTGTAGTTACTGGTTATCTTTCTCTTAGGTACATTCAAATTATCTAAAATTGAGAGTGTTGATGGACTGTTGACTTTGGATGTTATACTTGAGGCCCAGTAGATGGAGGTGGCTGAAAGATGCACTGACTGAGAAGTAGATTGGTGAATGATGGTGTATACATATAATCAAACATTGTGCTGCTACAAAAAGAAACGAAGTGGTGAGACATAAAACAATGTGAATGAATCTGTGGGACATTTGTGGAGACAAAATAAGCCAGAAACAAAAGAGTAAATATTGTATGATCTCATTTAGAAAATACTCATAAGAAAACTGAGGCCTAGTTTGTAAGCTCTTAAGGCAGTCACATTTAACCAGGAGTGCTAATTGTTATTTCTGGATTCTGAGAGGCTGTTTTATACGTTATATCCTGGTATTTAGAGATAAGAATGAAGCTGACCAAGTCAGGAATAAGGTAATTCAGAATATAGAGAAGGAAGACATTGTCTTTATTTTATAACTTCACCTACTCTTTGAGATCAAAGGAAGAAAGGTTTATTTTGTCCAGAATTTAAATTTTCTATAGCACATAATCTAACTCAACCTGTCTGGGTAGAACATTTAAACAATCCAAACACAGGGAGTCCAGAATAAGAAAGACACCCTTTAATCCTGTATAGCTTAATATATTGCCTGGATATATTCCAGAGTATATCAAGCAGATAACCAAAAAGTATTGGTGAAGTCCCTTGAGGGATGGGAGAAAAATCATGGAACTATTGAATTTCACCACTGCGGAAAACACGGATACTGTGTCAAATATTAGGGACACCCAAATCAATAGGCCAAGCCCTTGATCTTGAGACTTGCTCTTGCAAAGTTTATGTATTTAGTGGAGAAGCTTAGCCTATCTATAGGTATGCCCAAGAGTCACCTCTGGAAGATCTCTTTTTTTGCTCAGATGTGGCCTCTCTCTCTTTAAGCCTAACACCGCAAGTGAAACCATTGCCCTTCTCATTATGGTACATGACATCTAGGACTGAAAGTCTCCCTGTGGAGAGGGAGATGACTCCATGGATGAGGCTGGCCCTGGCACTATGGGATCAACAATGCCATCCTGACCAAAAGGTGGAATAGAAATGTAACAAATAAGGTATCGGTGGCTGAGAGAGTTCAAATAGAGTCAAGAGGCTACTCTCAAGGTCACATCTACACAAGCTTCAGTTAGACACTGCTACCTATCATAAGTTGCCAACCCCCAACGAAAGCCATTTCTGCCAATCACAAAGAATATCTAGGGCATTATATAAGATTCTACAAAAGTTCCAAGCACTAGTGTAACTTTCCAGAAACCTACAACCTCCAGATAGATCCCTGGGCCAGATAAGTCCCGAAATGCAGAGGAATCAGCCTCTCCATAACATTAGCTAATTCCATTCCCCTATCCCATATTGCTGACAGCCCCTACCATCATGAAAAAGTTAGAATGGGCAAAGCTCAAATACCCCTAAAGAGTTTGAGACAGATCAAAGATGATGGTGGAGTTATACACAGAGGGTAGGATTTAACAAATTAATATGTTTGCTGAATTATTATATTGATGTATTTTTTTTTGTCTCCAGTACCTTAGAACAGCTAGAAGTAAAAACCTAAAACTGTGGAATTGTAACCCATACCAAACTCTGAAATCTGTTCTATAACTAATTGTTGCAATGTACTTTGAAATTTATTGCTTTTTTTTGTATATTTTTCACAAGTGCTATTTTTCCACAAAAAAGAAAAAAAAAGAGGAGTATAATGGAGAAGATAGGATTTAACAAATGAGTATGACTGCTGAATCATTATATTGATATTTCTTATGATCTCCAGTGTCTTGAAGCACCTAGAAGATAAAATGAAAAATCATGGAATTGCAACTCCTACCAAACTTTAAAATCTGCTCTATAACTACTTGTTAAAAATGCACTTGGAAGTATATTGCTTTTTTGTATATATTTTATATTTCACAATTTAAAAAAACATAAAAAAGAATCTATTAAATATTTGTAAAGACTAGAAACATTTTCCACATCTTCTAGATATTAATTATATATATATATATACATATATATATATATTCACTACTGGAAGCCTGAAGATTAAGTTCAACTTCCATATTTCTAAGCATCTCAAATCTTAATTTTCATATCTGAAAAATGAGGAAAATATATCAATCTTCTAAAATTGGTGCTGTAGTTAATAACATAATTCTTGAGAAGCACCTGGTGCAATATTTGCTCATTCTTTGATCTCCTCCAAATTTATCTTCTATTTTCCTTTTTCTTAAGGAAATGTTTCTTAAGGAAACATCATTTATCTCTCCTTTACCATATTTCCTCATGTTTCTTCTATTTATCTTTTTGGAAGGCACAAATGCAAGAGTGCAAAGGAAAAAAATGTAAAGTTTAGAAAAATTACCTGGATTAAAAGCTATATAAAATAGGCCAATTCAATCTTTTGAATCTACAGTGTACCTGGAAATAACTAGCTCACCTACTAACTACTCAGCAAACAAAGTTTTATTTCTGTGGAACTGTATGAGAGAAGCACACGCAGGATTAAATCTGATATCATGATTGCTGCTTTAGTTTGACATTAAGGAACAGTGTTTTACAATCAGACAAGCAACATTAGATTTTCCAACATCACATATCATAGAGCTTAATGGAATTTCATAAGACTTGTGCAATATAGAAACTTTCATGGCAAAATTAATAAAGGGTACTCAGTTTAGCTAACTAGCTCTTTAGGGAAATGTCTATGGTTAACTTGTTAGCTTTTAAAAATATTTTATTATGAAATAATACAAGATTTACAGAAAACTTGTGAAAACAATACAATTTATACACACACACATACATATACATGCATTCAGGGTCGTAGGTAAGGGGAAGGATAATCAGAGACATAGTCAACTGAGATAAGGCTTAAAAAGCACCAATAGTATATTAGTTTTCTACTGCTGCTGTAATAAATTACCACAAATTAATTGGCTTAAAACAATACAAATTTATAATCTTACAGTTCTTTGTGTCAGAAACCCAACACAGGTGTCACTGGATCAAGATCAAGGTTTCAGCAGGGTTGTATTCCTTCCCCACAAATATAGGTGTCTCTCCCACCTGCACAATTCATTCACCCCATCTCAAGTACTCGAAGTCTTATCTCATTACAGCATCAACTGAAAAAAAATCTTATCTATATCTTATCAGCTCAAAGGCCCATATCTCATCACAGAAATCATCAAAATAGGTATGGGTGAAATATCAGTATAATGCATTTTAATGAAAAATTCCATTCTCCATCTCTGAACCTATAAAACTAGAAAACAAGTTAATGGCTCCAAAAATACAATGGTGGGATAGATATTGTGCCGGTCTGAATCCATGGTGGACCCCAGAAAAGCCATGCCCTTTGATCCTCATTCAATATTGCTGAGTGAGAGCATTTTGATTGTTTCCATGAAGATGTGGCCTACCCAACTGTGGGTGGTAACTTTTGATTAGATGATTTCCATGGAGGTGTGTCTCCACCCACTGAAGGTGGAGTTGCTTGCTGGAATCCTTTAAAAGAGGAAACATTTTGGAGAGAGTCCCTTTTTGGTAGAGCCATGAGAAAGCCAGCAGACGCCGCCATGTTCACCAGGTGCCCTTCCAGCTGAGAGAGAAATATTGAACATCATCGGCCTTCTTGAACCAAGGTATTCTTCCCCAGATGCCTTAAATTGGACATGTCTATAGACTTGTTTTAATTGGGACATTTTCTCAGCCTTAGAACTGTAAACTAGCAACTTATTAAATTCCCCTTGTTAAAAGCCATTCCGTTTCTGGTATATTGCATTCTGGCAGCTAATAAACTAGAACAGGTATTAAATAATAGTTGTTGATATTCCCATTCAAAAGGGAAGAAAATAGAAGGAAAAGAAGAGTCAAGGCTCACAAGCAATTTTGAAATCTAGCCAGGCAAATTCCATTAGGTTGCAAGACCTGAGAATACTCCTCTCTAGTTAATAGCCCTGCAGTCTGGGCCCATAGCTCCCCCTTCAGGGCTCTCAGATCTGCCCTCTGGGTCATGCTTCCTTTTTTCATGAAAGGTAGGATTTGTGTCTAGTTTAGTTTTATCAGCTTGTTTACTGCCTGTAGAATGTTGTGAATCTGGCATCCTTATATTATTTGGTACACTCTCTTGTCCTTTTCAGTCCAAGCTGTCAGAGTTTCTGCTGGTATAAAATTATTGTAGGTCTCCCCAATATATCATGAGAATTCATTCCAGCAGATAAAAGTCTCATCCACAGATCTCTGCCATAAAATCCTATCTCTATTTTGGGCTTCTGTTGGGATGGTTTAATTTATCTGTGAGTCACATGCTTAACCTCTTCAAAGAACCTTTTGGGTGACTAAATATTCTTTCTGAGGTTTAGCACAAGATTGTTCAGCTGTGCCCTTGGCTTTTATTTGATATTTTTGCTCATATTTTGCTAAAAACAAGAAGAAATTAGGCCATACTTTCAACACTTTGCTTGAGAATCTCCCCAGCCACATGTCCAATTTAATTGTTTATAGATCTTCTTTCCACAAAAATGTAAGATGCAATTCTGCTAAGCTTTCTGACACTATATAACAAGGATCCCATTTCCTCCAGTTTCTAATAAAAAGTTCCTCATTTCCTCCCATGCTGTCATCTGCAGTGTCTTTAATGCCTATTGTCTTAGTTTCCCAGGGCTGCTATGACAAATACCACATACTAGTTGGCTTAAATAACAGGAGTTTATTATCTCATAGTTTTGGAGGCTAGAAATCCAAAATAAAGGTGTCATATATACTTTCTTGGAAGTCTGCAGGGTTTCTAGTAGTAGCTTGCTGGTAATCAGGCTCTGTTTCTGTCATACAGCCATCTGTCTCTTTCAGGATCCTCCTTTAGCATTTACCACCATGTCCAAATTTCCTCTGTTCATAAGAACTTCAATCACATTAGATTAAGGCCCATTCTGCTTCAGTTTGGCCTGACCTTAATAGGGTTGTTAAAGATTCCATTTACACATATGTTCACATCCAGGTTAGGAGTTGAACATGATTTTGTAGGGAACACTATCTCCCTTACATAAACCAACTGATTTAGGACTTCATTTCTTTCTACAAAATAACTTCACAACAACTTCTAATTAGTTTTTGATTAATTAGTGTTTGAGTAACTGGGTACTATAGGCTAGTTAAGTTGACACACTAAAAGGTGATCATATTCTCTAAGGTAATTTAGATTTTCTTCATCGTGTGTCTCATTTCTACCTCAGTCATAAACATCCTCTTTAAGACAATGTAGATGTATTCTATTCTTCTCCTTACAACTCATCCAGCCTCTGTCCCCTGCCCAATCCCAAAGCCACTTACATATTTTTACATATTTGTTCAGCAAAATTTTTACATATGTTGTTTTACATATTTCTTTCAGGTATCAAGGTATATATTAGTTTTCTGTTTCTTATTTTAACAAAAGATCATAAACCATGTGGTCACCATACAAACTCATTACCTTTTTGTTCTTAAGGTCAGAAGTATCATTGGGCTAAAGTCAAAGTGCCAGCAGAGTATAGTCTTTTCAGGGGGCTCTACGAGAGAATCCATTTCCTTGTCATTTCCAGCTTCTAGAGGCCAATATTCCTTGTTTCGTGCCCCATTCCTCCATCTTCAGAGCCACTAATGTTGCATGTTCTGACCATTCTTTCATAGTTACATGTCCCTCTCACTCTTAACTTCTGTTTCCCTCTTCCATTTTTTAAAAGCCATGTGATAACATTGAGTCCACGGGATAAATTAGGATAATCTCCCTACTTTATGATCACCTAATTAGCAAACTTAATTCCTTCTGCAATCTTAATTCCTTTTGCCATGTAACATAAATTATTCAGTTTCTTGGGATTAAGGCACAGACACCTTTGGGAATGGAGCATTATTCTGCTGACCACACATAGTTTGGGAGGAAGTTGATGAGTTCAATTTAGGACATGTTTTGTATGAGCTGCATATAGACTTCCAAACGGATACATCCAGCTGGCATCTGAATACATGGTCTTAAAAATGAGCAGTCAAACTCATGCCTGAATGTACTTATTTTATTGTCTTTAAGACAATGTTTTTCTGATACCTTGTTTAAAATGCATATTTTCAAAGTATACTGCAAGAGACTTTGATTCATTATAAGTGCAGTGAGTCTCAAGGAACTGCATTCAGCAAGCATTCTAGATGGTTTCAATGTGCGTGGCGCTCTGATGACATTTTGCAAAACAATTTGGTCATATTACCAGAAGCTGAATAGGTATGACAAAATGATGGATCCAGTTACAGGAGATCCAAGGATCTCCAGTGAAGTCTGGCACAAAGGTGAGCGGCAGGAAAAAGTAATCCCTCAGGTGCCCCAAACCTATATTTCATAGGTACAATATATTAATAAAAAACAAAATATTGTTTTACTAAAAGAAGGACATTCCATATCTGACATGCAATGACTGGGCTGAAGAACTTCAGAGATGGTGAGGTTGACTGAAATGAGAACTGGAAGAAAAGAATCTGGACTGCTAGGTTCTAGACTTGACAGTGCCACCTTCAAGCCTCATGACCTTGGGCTAGTTACTTTATCTTTAGGTGGTAACATTTTTTTATCAATAGTACCTCTGTGTCTATCATTTAGAGTGGTTGTGAACACAAAATCATACAGTGTAGATGAAAGATCTCTGTGAATGAAATATGGTTTTAAATGTGCATTTCCAAAATAATAGATTTGGGAAAACTATTTCAAAGGAAAAAAGAATTAGAAGCAATAATAACACTCTTATAACTAACCAAGAAGATGAGGGAAATTGGTACTGGTACTGTACTTTATTAACCCAAATCATGTCTGTTTCTCAATGATTCTTCTTGCTCTGTGAATATATGTTCTATGACTCCATTTTATTCCATTTATTCTTTCCATTGTTGGTGCATAGAGAATTGTAACAAATACTGTTCTCAGATTGCACCAGTAAATAGATGGCTCTGTTCCCAACTCAGAAAAAATCTAATTTTCAAGAAATAGCGGAGCCTTGACTTGGATTTCATATAAAATATCTTGGCTTAAAAGCTTTGCCTTTCCATAAATAAGAAAAGCACCTTTGAAAACTACATCTACAAATAGAAATAGGAAATAAAAATTAAGCTAAAAGTTACAGAACAAAGAATATATTGAGAAAGAAATGAAAACACAAGATTACTAAAATCAAATATTAATATTTTAAGAAATGTGGAAAATTCTAGCAAAATGATGCTATGTGAAAAAAGGAATTAGGGTTAAAGGGGAGAATTTGAAATAACTTAGTATTTTAAAAACATTAAAGGTAATGGATTATTTCTGAAATTAATGTTATAATATTAGACTATATTAAAAGAAAAAGGTGATGTTGCAACATGGGAGGGGTCAAATAATATGTAGAGTTTTATTACATTATATTTATTAGCTACTTCTTTGACTTAAAAAGCAGTTTAAGCTTTCTTCTCTGAAGATGATTAAAAATACGTTTGAAAGGAATTATCATTTTGCTAAAAGCTTCCTAAATTTGACAATTTTAGGGTAATCAAGGTCAAATTACAATTTTAAAAACATATTAATGCCTAAAATCAGAGCTATGAAATATTACATAGAAGCCCTGTAAAATAATAACAATTATTTGCAGGAAAATTGTTCGCAAAAAAGAGTTCCTAATGAAGCTCAGTGATTTATGGATCCCAATATCAATCAGAATTCAAATACTAGCATTATAAGC
>PVIY010041083.1:0-21902 GCA_004026745.1 Myrmecophaga tridactyla
TAACAGAAAACACATTAAATCTCTCCAGAATAGGGTGCAAGTCCTTGGGTAATATTCATTCTTAAACTTGATATCTTACAACTTAAATAGTATAACATGAACAAAATAGCATCACAGTCCTCGCTTCTGTAACTGATCACGTGGTCGAAGTTCATATTTATCACTACCTTCTTCCACTACCCATTCCATGTTTCCTTTACCCTCAGCAAGCACTTCAGCTGACTGTGGTTCTTTGCCTGGTGGGGTGACCCAAACCTTCATTCCTGAAGTTTCAGAGCAATTTGTAGTCCTGCCTGGATTGAGCTGTTGCAGTTTTCCATTGATTCTAATCACAGGGCACGGGAGTACTAAAAAACACCCTAGGGGATTTCCTATATTCCAAGAAAACTCTTCTTTATCTCCATTGCGTAGTTGCAGTCCTACTTCCCCCTGATAGTCAAAGTTAATCACCCCAGCCAGTAATGTAATCCCCTTCTTAACTTGTTGATCCAGGGGCATGAGTAGCCCAAAGTGACTAGGTGGCAGTGTTAGATTCCAGTTCAATGGAATCATTGTTGTTTCTCCTGGTGGAAGCACTTTCCCTTTTGGAACTAAAATCTGTAGACCAGCAGAATTCAGGGTCGCAGGGACAGGAAGCAAAAATTTTCCTAGTGGATCACTAGGGGTTATAGCAAGTGGTGCCACTCCCATTTCCATTCCTTGGTTCCTGGACCCATGGATCCTGCCTATGGGAGAAACAGCACCATACAGCGGACACTGATTCAGAGCAAGCACAGCTTCCTGAAGAACATTACCCAAGCCGTGCAAGGTATTGCCACCTAGTTGGTACCATCACCGAGTTTTCAAAAGGCCATTCCACTGTTCTATCAATCCAGCTGCTTCCACATGATGGGCAACATGGTAAAACCAGAGAATTCCATGAGCATGTGTCCATTCCCGCACTTCATTTGTGTGAAGTGTGTTCCTTGATCAGAAGCAATGCTGTGTGGAACACCATGACAATAGAAAAGGCATTCTGTACACCCACAGATGGCAGTTTTGGCAGAAGCACTGCATGCAGGGAAAACAAACCCATATCCAGAGTATGTGTCTATTCCAGTTAGAACAAATCGCTGCCCCTTCCATGAAGGCAGTGGTCCAATGTAACCAACCTGCCACAATGTAGCCAGCTGGTCACCTCAGGGAACGGTGCCACGTCAGGGGTTGAGTGTGGGGCTTTGCTGTTGGCAGATTGGGCACTCAGCAGTGGCTGTAGTCAGGTCAGCCTTGGTGAGTGGAAGTCCATGTTGCTGAGCCCATGCATAACCTCCATTCCTACCATCATTGGGCAATGACAGGAGTTGCTGGGAAAAGAGGCTGACTGGCATCCACAGAACGGGTTATCTTACCCACTTGATTACTGAAACCTTCCTCTGCTGAAATCACCCTCACATGGGACACAAATATCTTCATGTTTTTAGCACACTCAGAAAGGTCTATCCATATACCTATTTCCCAGACCTCTTTGTCACCAATTTTCCAATTATGCTCTTTCCAAGTTCCTGACCATCCAGCCAAACCATTAGCAATACCCTATGAGTCAATATACAAAGGCAACTCTGGCCAGTTCTCCTTCCAAGCAAAATGAACAACCAGGTGCACTGCTCGAAGCTCTGCCCACTGGGAGGATTTCCCCTCACCACTGCCCTTCAAGGACACCCCAGAAAGGGCATTAGAAGACTCCAATGGTGATATTTTGACTATCTCTTTTGCCAACTCACTCCATGGATTGGCAGTGTCATTCTGATTATGGGAATCAGAGTCCTTTAGTGCCTCTGAGTCCAGTCAGAGTAGAAAACCATTCATGAAAACTCATTTTTAAGATCCTGTTTCTTAAGAATCACTCCTGATACCAAGTTGTATTAGTTAGGGTTCTTTAGAGAAAGAGAATCCAATAGGAAATATTCATAAATATAAAATCTATAAAAGTATCTCACATAACTGTGGGAATGTACAGTCCAAAATCTGCAGGGCAGGCTGTGAAGCTGATGATTCCAATGGAGGGAAGAAGAGCCTCTGTTCTTCTGAATCCTCCTCAAAAGGCTTCCAGTGATTAGATTAAGCATCACTCACTGCAGAAAGCACGCTCCTTGGCTTATTACAAATGGAATCAGCTGTGGATGGAGCTGATGTGATCATGATTTAATTCCAAGAAATGTCCTCATAGCAACACACAGGCCAGCACTTGCCCAATCATACAAACACGTACCACCACTTGGCCAAGTTGACACATGAACCTGATCATGACAAAAACCTAGGGCAATATAAAAGATTCTACAAAGCTTCCATGCACTAGAGTAACTTTCCAAAACCTATAACCTCCAGATGGGTCCCTGGACCAGAAAAGTCCTGAAACCTAGAGGGCCCAGTCTCTCCAGAACATCAGATAGTTCCATCTCCCTACCCCATACTGATGACAGCCCCTTTCAACATGAAAAAGCTAGAATGGTTTTAGCCCAAATACTCCTAAAGAGAGGGATAGAAAGATCAAAGGTGATGGTGGAGTTATACAGGGAAGTTAGGATTTAACAAGTAATATGATTGCTGAATAATTAAATTGATTTATCTCTTTTAGTCTCCAGTATCTAAGAACAGCTAAAAGTAAAA
The DNA here is from genome assembly GCA_004026745.1 of Myrmecophaga tridactyla. Classification (NCBI taxonomy): domain Eukaryota; kingdom Metazoa; phylum Chordata; class Mammalia; order Pilosa; family Myrmecophagidae; genus Myrmecophaga; species Myrmecophaga tridactyla. Next base: position 2,647 of record PVIY010041083.1, read on the forward strand.
ACCTAAAATTGTGGAATTGTAACCCATGCCAAACTCTGAAATATGTTCTACAACTAATTGTGGTGCTGGGGTTTGAAATTTATTGCTTTTTAATATAAATGTTATTTTCACACACACACAAAGTTGATTGCCATAATAAAAAAAAGTATTTATTCCTTATAGCCTCCTATATTTTGGAGCGGTTAGAAGGAAAAACTTGAGAGGATCGTACGGTTACCCATGACAAACTCTGGGATCTGTCCTGTAACTACTTGTTGAAGAGTGTTTTGAAAACTATTGTTTTTTCCTTTCTTTGCTTTTTATATATATCATTCAATAAATAAGTTAAAAAAAGAAAAAAAAGAACGTGTTATCTCTTTTGCCAATGAAGATGACATGAAATAGTGAAGTAAGCACAAGGCAGTAGACTTACTAGGTGTGTGGTCTTGTTCAAACGACAACAATTATGAATATCATCATCTCAGCTGTAAAATGGCAAAAGTAACAGACAGCTTGCATGGACATGGAAAGCCTAACAGATAATGTATATAAAATACACAAGCCAAGGCCTGTCATAAAGCAAGTGCTCCACAAATGAAAGGGAGTATGGAACTCATTCAAAGACATAAACTGAACATACTTTAACTGTACAACCATCATATCATTTACTTCACATTGCCTTCTCTTCATAACATTAAAATGTAGCAGGGCCCATTTCTATTTCACCTATTTGCCTTTCCTAGAACATAGTAGTATTCCTTGCACAAGCAAAAAAAAAAGGTGAGGGGGCATATTTAATCCGAGTGGCTGTGAAGTCATTAACACTTATTTGTACTCTAGAGCCCCCACTTAGTAGAAATGCAATCTGGGCAAGCTGCTTCTTAGCTCTGTTTCCTCACCTACAGAAGACTATCAATGATCACAAATCAAGTACCTTAAAGCACTCTTTTTCTCCATTATTGTTATGAAGGCAAAATGGACCCAGATCTCACTCTCAAGGAATTCAAAACTAGTGGACTAACACAGACATTCAAACACACAGCTCACAAACAGCTCTCAGCAGGAGCACCATTACAGAGTCACAAATCAAGAGCTCTGCAATCCCACAGAGGGAGCAATTAATTCCTTTTCTTGATGCCTCTGGACCTCAGGTTCTTAAGACATAAAACAAAGAAGCATCACCACATGATCACCTTTCTAAGCCTAAAATCCTATGAATATATAAAAATTCAATCCACATTTAAATGCAATAAATCTTTATAAATCCATCTAGAAATCTTTATAAATCCCTCCAGGTGTGGAACTAGAAAAGTTCTATATCTCATCTCATCTAAATATTTAGAACAGATTTCTTTGTTAAAAAATATAATTACAGAGCAACAAATTATAGCCACTAGATTCCTATACAGTTTACACGTTACCCTATTTCCTTCACTAAGCAGAAATTATCTAGACCCTCTATGAACAATTTTTTTTCATATTTTTTGTATATCAAAACTGTATTTCCTAAGAAATGTTTAAGAAATAGGTAAATTTCAGTCTTCAGTATCGAAAAGGCATAGTACTAAATGCACATGCAGTGAACCTCAATTAATACTGTCAACCTGTGGGAGAGGTGTTTACTGTGGCTGAGCAGGGCTATGACTTCCCAGCATAATCCTCCTAAGAACCATCCTTTTACATATGGCCTGTAGGGAGGGGTAGCTCTTAAAATTATAAGGCTCTTACAACATGGATGACCCTTGAGGACTTAATGCTGAATGATATAGTCAGACACAAAAGGATAGATACTATATGATTTCACTACTACGGCTCTGGTAAAGGTAATCTCAGAGGTTACAAAGTAGAGCATAGCAGACCGAGAGGTACTCAGAAACTAGAGACAGAGGAAAGGCTACCCAAAGAAGCTGAATCAACTGAAAGGGGATATAAAGTGCCATGTTTCCTAATGATTAAATTTATGATTATAAGTAAGTTCTCATATGAACTGCTTCAACAGCTCGATAGTGAACAAGGGGTCAATGGTAAAGGGATTATAGGAGGAAAACTAAAAATACATGCTATGACCAATAGCTAACAACCACTTAGATAGTGCTAATGGTCACAGATCGCTAAACCCCAGTCAACATCACTCCTGCTGGCTCTTAACCAACACCTGGGACTCAAACTGAGCCTCTACACGGTTTTCATGCACTAGGTTTGCCTTCCCAGAACATATAATTTCCAGAGGGTTCCTAGGTCAGATAAATCCTGAAATCTAGAGGGACCGGCCTCTCCAGGATTATCAATTAATTGCATCCCAGGTCTTTCAGTGTGGACACCCCTGCTCAGCGTGAAAGGGTCAGAACGGGCATTCCCCAAGGATTCCTATAGAGTGGGAGAGGGATTAAAGGAGAGGGAGGAAGTATAAGAGAGAAAATAGGATTTAACAAATGAGTATGACTGCTGAAACACTATATTAACATTCCTTCTAGCCTGCAGTGTTTCGGAGCAGCTAGAAATAAAAATGTGAGATAGATGGAATGGTAGCCAAGACAAACTCCAGGATCTGTTCTGTAGATGCTTGTTGAAGTGTGCTTTGCAAATTACTGAATTTTTCTTTCTTTGTTTTGTATGTATGGTACATTTTACAATAAAAAAGTTAAAAAAAAAATTATAAGCCTCTTGACTTATACCAGTGGATACACAGCTCCCACTAATGTAAATAAGTCTTGGTCCTTTCACAAATGATCACCTTTCAATGATGGCTTTTAATACTGTCATTCAATATTATATCCAGATAGATTTTTCCCCCCACTTATCTTCTTCCTCTCGTCCCTTTTTTCGTATGAACACAAATGCACACATGGAACAAAGTTAGACATTCAACGGGATACTTTCCTTTAGCTGTAATGACAAGTCTCTCTCTCTTTTTTTCTTTGCTAATGATTGATTACAGAAAATGTTTAGAACCATGAACATGAGCACCATTCCTGTTCAACTCCTTGACATAAGTATATCTCCTTTCAATATTCTGTTATAATATGGTGGGGATGTGGGGCAATTCAATTAATTCCTTGTTGAGAGGTTTCTAAGCCTTCAAATTTAAGAAGTATCAAATATTTGATAAGTATATTGGAAGACTGATTTTTAATACTTCAAATCAAACTACTAATGAGAAGGACAACTTCTCACAAAGGCTTCCAAGAAAAATTAAAATTAATTATGGCGGGGGGGGGTTAGGCACTGGCATCAAAGAGCCTGATTACTGGTTCTTTCTTCCTGAGCTTCTAGTTTTTCATTACTGAAACTAAAGTCATAATTTCTTCTTTATAGGGTCCTAATTAAGATTAAATGGGTTAATGGATGGATGAACATGCTCTGCATACTGCATTCCTATGCAAGTTGTCATATTATCATTATCACTACTACTCTCTATCCCTTTCTCAAAGAACTCAACTGGTTATGATTGTTTCTAATATTTGATTTAATAAAAACTCTTATCATGAGCTTATCACCACCGTTTTCTTAAAATATTCCAAAGCGTCTCTGATTCAACCCAACACTTCATTTCATAAATTTATTCATTCATCCCCACAAGTGACAACATTTTAAAGTTTCTAAAACTCTTTCATATCCATTTCCACGTGACCCTCACTCCAGCCCAGCAAAAGGCATTGGGCACTGCTCCTGGCTGAGAGATGACCAGCTTGTGGCCACCCAGCCCGGAGGCCAACGGGCTTCCAGCCTCTACCCCATGGGTCTCCATACCCCGGACATGCTCCCTTGACCTCTGGACAAGACTGGTCAGGTCTACACGAATGCTCCACAGCAATCACTAGCACGTTGCTGCTGTTTTTCAGAGTCCAATCAAGCCTCTCTTCCTCTTCTTTCTCTTCTTCCCCTCTAAATCTAATTATATGATCCATGGGTGTGAAAGCTTTTAACCTTCAAGAAGCTTCTGAAGGACTTTATGGGTAGATTCAAAGTTTTCCACATTCTGAATTCAAAGTGATATTATAAAACATCACAGGCTGCAAAAACGAGCAACATAAAAAGGCATTAACAGTTTAAAAAGGATAATGAAGAAAGTTAAGTTATTCTATTTTTTCCCCAAACCATGGCAGTGTAGTTCTTCAGGGGGACAAATAAAATAAAATTTCTTTAACGGATATGGTCAAGTCCCTGTAAAAACAAAATATGCATAAATATTCATGACAACTGAATGCTCAATGACTGCTTCCTCCTAGAGGTAATAAATCTCTTCTGGTTTAATAGTCTTCATTTCTTTGTAATACTATTTGGAAAGTTTTAAACAGGTGGTATATTTCCCCTCAGGTTGTTATTCTGCTTGAGATAATTTTCCACTTAGTATTTTCAATACATAGCTTAAAAAAAAAACATTTTAGAGATAGTCTACCATAAAGTTTGGAACTTCATCCCCTGCTGTGTTTGCAGCCCTAGCAGGAAAAATTGATTTTATCTTCTGAAAACTTTTTTAAAAGAATGCAAGGAAAACAACACTACAAAATGCATTTACAATCATTATGAACATAAGATATAGCTGAAAGAGATCAAGGTGCAAAAAACTGTACATAGCTTACATTTGTGTAAAAATAATTATACAAATATGTATATCCATAAATTATTTCTGAAAGGATACAAAAAGGAAACACTGACTTCTTATTGTATACTACTTGTGCATTATTTTTTAACATAAAAACATGCTGATTAGGACAAATATTAGAAGAGAAAATTCTCTGCAACTGACCATTTGCCAATCATCATTACGTTATAAACAAAAAGGAAAGTGAAGGCAGAGGTGGGCATTTCCTAAGGCCATCTACGAAAGCTTTTGAGTTCCAGGAGCCCCTGCTGGCTGGCTCAGGAGAGAGCTTCCCTTCAAGATGCCCCGGACTTTTATCAAAAATAACCCACAAATTATATCAGTACTTTTAGTCAACACAGTGCTCTACCTGAGTTACCATTCCTGTGGCACATAAGCATAGGGGGTAGAAAGGGAGTATGGGGAAAGATTATAGAATTAGAGACAAGTTAACACAACAACTGAGTCCGAAAGTTAAGCTTCAGTAAGTGTTATGGGTAGGCAACAAATAGAAATTTGTTCATTACTGTTTTTTTCAGTATCTAGAACACTGACACTGAAGAATTTCAAGCAGAGAGTAGAATGACAAGACCTTCAAATTAGAAAGACTACTCTAGCACATGTGTGGGAAAACTACATAGAAGTAATAAAAATGAAGACAGGCTGATGCTTAGGGGCCTGTTAACAGGAATTTAGGTGAAGATTCTGGAAGCGTGAATTAAGGTGATGCTGAGGCTGTATAATCTCCCCCACATACTCCCTTACCATATGTATTTACCTATCAGAGTTAAAGAATGCTTTTACATCTTGATATGAAAAATATCCTGGACTCTAACTTTCATTTCTCCTTTCAGATCAACAAGCATACACTCTGCACAGAATTGCCAAGAAGCCCTTGAAGAACTAATAGGCTGGAGACCTAGCCCTGGGCTGCCTGGTACCACTGGAGGGCAATGAAAAGTTAGAAATCACGGGTTTAGGCAGCCCCATGTTATCAGCCGCAGATACCCTGAGCAGTGGCTGCCCAACCAAAAAAAGGGAATAGTGGTGGGTGTCAGAAACATGTCATGGGTGAGCTGATGGTCCAGCGACCCAGAATCAGAGACCAATGACCAGGGAGAGACAGGCAAATTCAAAGAAACACCTTCCAAGGAAAAGACAGTTTGATAGGAAAATAGTGATAACAAAAAGACCAAGAGTTAAAGGGCAGTGATGGTGGGTTGACGGAAGTTGTAAGGAAGAGACAGGTGTTGGGATAATGAAAGAGAAAAAGAGATTTTGAATCAAATCTTACTGCTCTTCACACTACAAGCCAAGCTCTAAGTTCGCCCTCAATAAATGCTGAAAATGGAGGAAAGGCTATACAAAATGTTAAACCTGGAAATAAAACACTAAGACTCTCTACCAAGTGAAAAGAATTGCTGTGAACCTAGGAGAAACCCAAGGGTAACATGGACGTATCTTCACTTCAAACACTTATCTTTCCATGTTCTACTATATCTCTTTGCAAACTTCAGTTGTAGAAATTTTAAATGGGGTTTCTTACAGAGTGAAGGGGGTAGCTGAGGTAAGAAATTTAGATATAAACACTGAGATGGAATTGAATTGCTTTTTCCTAACTTAACTCTTCACAAACACTATGTGATTTGGGATTTTTTCTCTAAATTTGGAAACATAGTAAAATTGCTATCCAGGGCAAAAAAAAAAAAAACAGGAAAGGATGTTATACTAGAATTTTCCCCCAAGAGGACTGCCGTTATTAAGGTTTCTAAGAAATGACACTGAAGACCACAAATGTGGCTCTGCAGTAAGCTCTGTGGCTTTCAGAGTTCTAACTGGTACTCTGATACGCATCAGTGCTCAGGAATCCGTGGCAGCTGCCTGAACTCATGCCTCCGATGGATTTAGAGTACACAGTGAGTTCACTGAGTTCAGGCCCCACGCCATATCCATCCTCCTATCCCAGTGCCCAGGAGGAGAGGACGACACGTTTGAAGTGCTTGGGGAATCTTTAATGACAGATGAGCTCAATCACCAAATGTTCTTTCAATCATCGAATACATGAAAGACATAGCACTTAGCATGATATAAATTGGAATGAAAGAGGGAGATTCCATTTCAGCACCTGGATCCCATTTCAATAGTATCCATTTAGAAAACCCAGTCAAATACATTTTGAGGACACAATTGACTTAGAAAAAAAAAAAGTCAAGTTCTACAGCAAAGGGTGATGATGCTTTTGGTCAAAGTAAATCTTCCTAGTGTCTCAATATGCTTGAGCTTTGGGGCAAATTATTAGCTGCTTTTGTACATATAGAACACTAATGAAAAGACCAAGGTATTTAGAAGCAGACACCAATAAACATGTCATAAACACACTTTGCCAACCATACAACTAGACGTAATCGAGAAACATTAAGCACACTATTCTAGAAACAAACTTGCCACGCATACCATTTCACTTCCTCAATTTATAACTTTTAGGTCAATGTACATTTCTTATTCTATGTAAAACTATATCTGAGATATAAAAAGAAAAAAAAATTTGAGTATAGAATAAAATAACTGCACAAAGTAGACAGTAGCTACCACAAACAAACAAACAAACAGCCATGATTCTCAAACAAATTAATATCCTAAATCAACAAAAAGATAAAAAGGAAAAAATTCTGTTTCTTGGCCAGATATTGTGACCTTAATAAAACTATGTCTAAGAAAATACACACCTAAATGCTGATGATGACCCTGGGAGAGTGGCCTGTGTTGTGGATAATTCACCCTCTCTTCTTGCTCACTTTCTTAAAAAATAAAGATTACATGGATGAGAGCCATAGCCAACTGTCAACACAGGACATTTTCACATGCTCAAAGGTTCTGAGACAGGCTTTGGATGACTGAGGCAGCTAGATCCCTGATGCACTTGAAAGATTATCTCCTCACTGCATGCCTCAATCAGTAGAAGAGGGGTCCTGCTGCAGTCACATTTGGACCTTGGTTGGTGCAAACAGTGGATTTGAAAAATTTGATCTATTTGCTTATCTACTCTTAAAGTGATCACCTTAAAATGATCCAGTACAAAAACTAGCTCATTCCCCAGTGCTGATAATGAGGAGCAGACCTTACAAGAGACTCTAGAGAGCTTTGTTTTTCCTAATGGTCATTGGGCAACACTTTTGTGCCCACAAAAAAAGGTACTTGTGACTTGTGTCCACACTTAGGTGTTTTCACTTAGAAATTAACAATAAAGCTATATAAAGTAGGTCTGAAGCTTAATGGTAAGTAGATAAAATACATCTCAACAGTCCATCTATCCAATTACTACTCTCATATCTCCGACTTAAAAAAAAAAGTGCAGCATTGCTAGAAGAATCACACTACCCACTCTCCTAAATTACATAGAGCCAACTTCCTATGGGACAATGAATTAAAAAGTCAACTCTCCATTTAGCCTCCTGACTACTTTACCCCTCCTAACTGAGAAATCTGTCAAATAAAGTAAATGAAAAAAAGTTAAGGAGAAAGATCAATCTTCACAATAACTATTAGAAACTCTTATTATATACTGATGCCCAGACAAGCAACTGCACCTAATAGAGAAAAGGCAAGGGCTGTCTGTCACTTGGAATACATTCTGAATACAAAGCACATCAGTTTATGCACAGAGCATGAACATGCATTTTGACTATTTTAGAAGAGCTTTAACTCTGGAAACGAGGACTTACCCTGTAAAGCGGATGGCAATTGTCCCTGAAACATGGTACCAAAAGGGCATAGATCTGTAGACTATAGTAATAAGCTGCTAGCTGGAGAGATAAAGCAGAATGGGACTGCTTTTCAAAGCACTTGTTAGCATCTAACACCTAGGAGGGAACATGAAAGAATTAACTCAGCTGAGAGGAAATTAACAAGCTTAAAATTGATTACATTTCTAGTCATTACGGCAGGATTTTGGTTCAAAGTTTCCATCATATCAGCTTAAATTTATGCTCAACTTAGCTAAAGTAAAATTCAGAAGACATTGTAAAGGCAGATCTTATGCATTTAAAAGTGGATTTAAAGAGTGGCACTTCAACTAACGTTGTAAAGTTTACTCCTGGTGTGATGGCTAAGTTCATGTTCAACTTGGCTAGGTTAGGTTTCCCAGTTGTTTGACCAAGCAAGCATTAGCTTGATTGTTACTGTGAGGATATTTTGTGGATTTAAATAGTAAATTGATTGCATCTATGGCTGATTACATCTACAACACCTGAAGAGAGAGAGCCTTCAGCAATGAGAGACATCACATCCAATCAGCTGAAGGCCTTAAAGGGAGAACTGATGATTTCAACAGTCAGAAGGAATAATTTCCACCTCACTTCAGCCAGCATGCTTCTCTTGGGGAATTCATCACGACCTTCATCTGTGTTCCCAATCAAGTACTTGTTTACTTTATTTGACTGGAATTGGGACTAGCCTCACCCATAATTGCATGCCCAATTCCTATAATAAATATTATATATATAAAATAATCATCATCTCCTGTCACTGTTTCCCTAGAGAACCCTAACATATATGGATATCAAGTAGGGTCCTTTCGGCACCCAAGGGCTATCAGAAAGCATCAAAACCTTTAATAAACAATTTCAATGATGAAAATCCCCAGCCCAGATTTTAGTTTACCCATTCTTAAGTTCTTCTTCATTAGTAAGGGTAAGCCCACCTGTGGTAAGGCAAGGAGATAAGCTAGAGCCAAGGTCATGTCGTTTGGTAAAGCATCACTTGCTAGTTGTAGGAGAACTGAATGTGGAAAGAAAAAAAAAAGCATTCATAGTTACTAAGTGCCATATGTTTAGTCCTATATGAGTTCAACAGATGTCAGTTTCAGAGACCCCTCTAAGATCTGATGCAGAAACCTATTCAGCACTTCAAAATGCAGGTCCCATGGGACTATGCTAAATGATCAGCCTGCCTGAGCTCAGGCCTTGTGCTGCCCATTCCCTCAGGCAGGACATTCTGTGATGCCAGCTGCAGGGTCTGTGTGCAGGTGCAGCGGTGGCATCTGCTGCACTTAAAGACCAGGCCTGGCCAGGCCAGAAAATGATGTGTGTAAATAACAATAACATGCAGGGTGATCTTAGGAGGGCCAAAGATCAGAGCACAAAACAGCTTAGTGGATGCAAATTTAGGGTAAATCTTCTCATTACTACAATTAGAACAAAACGATTTTGCTACTTTTAAGAATACCTCTCTCTACTACACTCCAAAAATAAATAAATCAATAAAAAATCAAACCCTTTGCTTTGCTCATATGATGTCTTAAAAGATCCCCAGCAGCAAAATTTTTATATAAGCCACACCTGTAACGTCACAGCTAGAAGAAAAGAGAGTGCACTGCCCCAAAGACCTCTGCTTATATACAGTTTGGGTTATTAAAGATGCCCCATCCATTCAGGGCTTTCATGACAAGTGCATAGAGGCAAGCTCAACCACAAGGCAAAGCTCGGTTTTTAAGGACACAGACTCTCATCTTCTGTACCAGTGAAGGAGAAGACCAGGGACTCATCCAATGTAAATGACACTTCGACCTTGGAAAGGCACCGTATGCTTTTCCAGATGATCTACCTTTCTATTTATGTCTGTCTGAGAGCAATTTTTAAGTCATTTGTATAAACCTTAGCTTCTCCACGGTCTGGGAGATGGAGATGAGGGTAGGGTGAAGGCAATCTACAAGTGTGGGAAATGTCAGAGGCTGACCTAGGACTTAGAACTTCCTGTGGGTGATGCACAGGTGAAAAAAAAACTGAGCTTCCTCCTCCTCTGTGCCTCTACAAAGAAGAGATTACCAGTTCTCAAAATACTCATTTCTCATGTGTTCTTATAAATCAAATGACCTTATAAATCAAGTGACCTGCCAATCAGCCTCAGGCCTCCCAAGGAATCATATGGTTTTACAGATGTTTTCTAATCAAAAGATACTTGTCTGAAGGCCATTCCAAATTCATTCCTTCATTCATATGATCAAAAACTTTCTCTGTGAAAATAGGATTTAACAAATGAGTATGACAGCTGAATCACTGTATAAATATTACTTCTAGCCTCTACTATTTTGGAGCACCTAGAAGGAAAAATCTGAGATGATGGAATGGTAGCACATGACAAACTCTGGGATCTGTTCTGTAACTACTCATTGAAGCGTGCTTTGAAAATTATTGCTTTTTCTTTCTTTGCTTTGTATATATATTATATTTTACAATAAAAGATGCTAAAAAAAAAAACACCTCTGAACCAGAGACAGGCCTAAGGAAGAACCAGAGTCCCCACCCTTCAAGAATAAACAGTCTAGGGAAAAAGAAAGTTTCCAAATAAACAATTTTAAAAATTCAATGCAAAGGTCCCAAATCAAATTTTATGCAAGAAATTATGAGAGCAAAAAAGAGGTGTAAAATTGGTGAATGCATCCTGGAAGATAATTAAAAACTAAAGGATAAAAGGGGCTAATCTCTAAACATGGAAAAATAAAGCAAGAAAAAGCATGTGAACTCAATCTGATGAAAATTTTAGACTATTTGAGGAGGATTTACTTAGTCAAGAAATTACATACTATAAAATAAACACACACACACATAAAATCCCAGTACTGCCATTCTGACTTATGTCTGTCCCATACATTCTACTATTCTATACCTGCCTAACAGTTCTTGAGGACCCTTAATTAAAACAAACAAAAACTGTTTCATATACTAATAATTTCCCTATTAATTTTCTTCCTTAAAATCTTCTATAAGGTTATGTTCAATTGCCACCTCACCTAGTTTTTCTTCCACCCATGTTAATTTTCTTCATATAGTTTCCTGTCTTTTATGCATGAAAGAGGCCTATTTTCAAACGAGCACATCTGAACCTACTCATCAAAATTTGTAGAAGCCTCCATTCCAAGTATATGGCTGTTGCCCCTGCTACTGGAGAAACAATCTCTCGTGGAGCTGTGTTTGGAGCCAGTGTCAGGCCCTCTTAGGAAAAAGAATCCCTGATCGTCACTATCTTCCAGTCGCATTTAATTTTTTTTTCCCATTATCTCAACAATCTTTCATTTAATCCAATCAGCTGAAGGCCTTAAAGGGAGAACTGATGATTCATGCAATTATGGGTGTGCACTCTGCTGTTTAAAAAAGTCAAAGCAATCATCAAAGGATGAAAATGCACTAAATATTCAAAAGCCCATGGACTACAGTTAATAGTACTATTATAATAATATTCTTTCATCAATTGTGACAAATGTACCGCACTAATGCAAGCTGTTAATAATAGCGGGAATGTATGAGAACTGCATGATTTTTCCGTAAACCTGCACTCTAATAAAAAGAAAAAAAATAAAAGAATATGCCGCAGAACTGAAGGTAATTACAAAACAAAACAAAAAAAGAGCACTGATGACACAGCTGGAATAAACGTAAGGTCCCCATAGGCTATCTTTGAAGGGGAAAACCTTCATGTGGAAACATATGTTCCAGAAGGCTTGTTTTAAAACAAATATTGTATTTTGTAGATACAACTCACAAAATGGTCACAGCATTTCATGAATATATGTAATGGAATGTAAGGTTTATACACCAGGTAAAACAGAAAATAGTATTTTTCATGAGCTCAAAGTAATGATACAGGGAACTCTAAAGGACCATCATTCCATTTCCACTAAGCAGTGAAAATCATAGCCCTAAAATAAACATGTTTCTTGCAGGTGACTAACATCCCCATGGACTTTATTTCACATATACAACTAAAATGAGATCCAGAAATAGACGATGATCGTCTGGCCTACAATATCAGGTAGAACAGTACAGAGGGAAGGGAACCAGCTTCAGCACCTGGCATCAAACCGAGGTTCTCCATCAAGTGGCTGTGTGACTTCGTGTCTCAGAACACAGAATTTTTGAGTATTTAGGGAATGATGCTATATATTATATTGTATGACACAACACTCCTGTATCTGGGAGCACCCCATAATCAAAGACAATAGTATCTAGGCTGATAAACATTTGAATACTCACACTAAGAGGGATAAGCAAACACTAAAATAGCCTCAGGTCAGTTTAGTTCAGGTTTTGAGGCCAAACAAACCATGGGAAATCCTTTTGGTCTTCAAAGTATTTTAGATTTTGGATCTGAGCTTTACTGTCCTCCTGTGTACAAGTTAGTATTAAAGGGGGTAAGTTATATAAAGTGAATAGCATCTCTCTAGCATACAGAAAATCCCCAGGATCCACCTCTATAAACTGAAAACATGAGGAAAAAACAGCTTTCTTCAGTTAGGCCATGTTTTGATTACTTAACTAAAGATGACTGATAATCGGCTCTTTCATTGAAAGGAACCACAGTGGTAACAGAGACAATTACCTTCCATTTTACATAAATCATAACTATTAATGGATTAACAATTGCATTTAAGCACATAGACTAATTTCATTAAGAAGAAACCAGCAGACTGGTTTCCAAAAGCACCTGAGGGCCATATTAGTTTTATTCATTATGTCCAGCATAAATTTATGCTACCATATTTATTATTATTACTTAGCTGCTTCTGAGTACTGGACAATCATGTGAATTAATTACACCTCACAACCTCACTCTGAAAGACATTTAGATGTGTTTTTATTACTTTAAAAACAGAGGATTTAGAGTCACAAGTTCTTCATTTTGATTTGCCCTAGCCAATACACAGATAAAGCACACTAGTCTTGATAAAAGATACTCTTTCTTAGACCGCTTTCCAAAAATGTTAACAAAATCTATGGTCGCCTACTTCTCGTCGTCGGTTGACTTCTTAGATGAATGGCCTGCCTCCACTGCAGCCACTACTTTGACCACCACTCTCTCCTCAAGTCCCTAAAACCTGGCTTCCCTCCATTTGTCCCAAAGGACACTGCCTTTAGAGGTCACCAAAGCCAGGTTCTCTCTTCTCTTCCTCTCCAGTCTCGCTGCAGTGGTAGGCACTGCCGGCTATCTCCTCCCTGCACATCAAGCACAGTGAGTTTTGCAGCACCTGTTCTTCAAAGGAACCTCTTCTCTGTGGGTGACACCAGATGCTCTTGCTCCTTCCTGACTGCTCAGAGTGAGTTTTCGGCTAGCTGTTTTCACCATTATCTGTTAATCCCACTTTACATTTTTTCCCCCAGATAATTTAGCTGTCCTTAAATTCAGCTGGCCCCTTAGTGTAATTTCCCAATATCAATCTCCATGCTTCATCCTTCTCCCAAGACTTGCATTAACAACTGCTTGTTGGATATCACCACTCAAATATCCCACAAATTAATAATTCTTCACCCAATATTTTTCCTATTTCTGAAAACATCACACTATTCTCCCAGTAAGTCAAAAATGAAACCTCAGAGACATCTTTGGACTTCCTGCTCTCCTCTGCTCCCAATATTGAGTGGTATGCAAATCCTGTGAACTCACTCTCAGAAAACTCTTTCACACATGCCTTCTTTTCTCAGTGCTACAAATTCTAGTTTAAGCTTTTGTTGCTTAAAAACTGGACTTTTTCAACATTCACCTCTACCCTGCTTACTGCCTTCAGTCTTCCTCCTTCCAACTCATTCCTCAAACAGTAGGGCCATATTAGTTTTATTCAAGCACTGTATAACAGTATCATTCTCCAGATACAGAAGCAAAAACAAAACAAAACTAAAACCAAAAGAATAAAATCTTCATTCGTCCCTCATTCTTCAAAGAATGAAAGTTAAAATCCTTACTTGACATTCAAGGGTCCCATAAATATCGGCCAACCTTAATTTGTAGTTTTAATTTCCCTTATCCTTGCCTATAATAGCAGCCAAATTTGTATGACGCCCAAATGACTTATATTACACTCTCTGCCTTTGTTCGTGTCAGTCCTTTAATGTAACAACAATAAATTATCATAAAACAAAAGTACACTGCAATTTATAAAATACTTACTCTGATGAGCCAGATATGAAATAGGTGCTTTGCAAGAAGTATTCTAAAAGTAAAAAAAAAAAAAAAAAAACCCTGGAAGGGAGATGCTATTATGTTGCTTTTACATAGACTCAGAAAGCTTATGTAAATCACCCAAACTCAGAAAGCCAGTTAATCTGCAAAGATGGAAGTTGGAGATCTAAAATGAGACAGATGTCTTTCCTTATTAGTACACATCAGATTATTGACAACCTTATGCCATTATAATCAATGCTGCAAAGAACACATGCCACTTTTTAAAATGTGTGTGAATACATTCATAGAATACATTCCTACACATAGAATTTTACTTGGTTGCACAACACATCAACTGCAATTTTCATAGCTATTGCCCAAGTGCCATGTGTTTTTTAAACCTTTGCTTTAAAACAAGTTACCACTGTAGCATTTCCATCCGGACTACTATTAGATGGTGCAGTTCACCCACTGAACATCAATCTGGCCCATTTCTCTAGAGGCTTCTTGACATCTACTCTAATCATCCAAGATAAAAATCCCTTAAAGTTGGGGAATGTCCCAAATTGCCTTCACAGGGTAAGCCTTTATTGATATGAACTGATGCATCCAAGTTAATACTAAGGAAAAGGCACCTTGGCTCTCTATTTCCTCTCTCTGGGGTACTGTGGTTCAAACTTTAGCTCCACTATCATCTAATGAACCACAGTGAAATTCAGAGTAGTTAGTCTATTTAAATTATTCTGTGATTGGGTTCTCTTACTGGAACAACCCTCCTGCAGTTGAAAACTATAAACTCTAAAAACAAATTTCAGAAAGTGCTTGAGAGCTACTAAAACATGAAAGAAACTGGAGAGTAGCTGCCATTTGGAAGACTAAATGGCACTAGTGCGTTTCCCATTTTCACAGTTTTTATTCTGAGAGCAGGTCCCTGTCTTGCTATATGCCTGACAGGTAAAACTCAGATAGAAAAAAACTGCAATCCTAAGGAACCACAGCCCAGAAAATCACAACAGCTGGAAAGTAAGGGACATCTGACAGTTTCTTACAAAACTAAACACATAATCTTTGACACAGCAATTCTACCTTTGGATATTTACTTAAGAGATATAAAAACATATGTCTACAAAAAGATTTATTCAAGCAAATTCACAGCAGCTTTTTCATAATAGCCCTAAGTGGAAATAGTCCTAATGCCCCTTAACAGTAAAAAGTATAAACAAAAGGTAGTACATTCATAACATAGAATTTATTGCTCAGTAATTAAAAAAAAATACTGAAACATGTAAGATATGTAAGTTTTATGTGCAAGAATATAAAATGTATGATTATATGAATGGAGTTCTAGAACAGTGAAAAATATTCTATGGTGGGGGGAGGCAGAGCACCAGCTGTGGGGTGTTTCCAGGGAAGAAGTGTGGACTCTGGTGGCAATGTTCTGAACCACGCGAGGAGGGAGGGGCACCCAGGGGTTGCACGTGTCTGAACTCATCCAGTGGCACACTTGAGATTTTTTGCAGCTCAGCGTGTAAATCTTATGAGATAAATCTATCTCATAAAAACATAACAAATATTACTTAAAGACATGTATAGTGCACTTTTAGCGGGGAAGTGTACTGTGATATCTGCAACTTATTTGGCAATGTTTCAAAAAAATTATTTGGATTGGGTGGAGTGACAACGCAATGGAAATACATGTACAGTGGTATATTAAAGTGCTAATAGAATCTAGGTGAAGAGTATATGAGAGTTCATTGTAGAATTTTTTTCAATTTTTCTATGCATTTGAAAATTTACTTAATAAAATGTTGGGGGTAAGAGAAAAACATCCTCTCTTATAACTGTGTCAAATGCTCCTGTTCCTCGTCAGTTAGTTATTCTCCAAAGGGGATTTCCTGAAAGGCACTTCTGGACAAACATGCCTTCTACCTGGCATCCATGACCTTCCAGCAGCTCAAGCCTGGAAGAATTACAAGCAGTGAGCGTACTTGCAGTCTTACTTTCTGGGGGCGGCTTTAATAAAGCACCACAAACTGGGTGGCTAACAACAACAGCTCTGGAGGCTCGATATCTGAAATCAAGGCATGAGCATGCTACCTCCAAAGCCTCTTGGGGAACCATCCTTCTTGCCTCTTCCAGGTTCTGACAGCCCCCTATATTCCTTGGCTTGTGGAAGCATCACTCCAACCTCTACCTTCTTCATGTGGCTGTCTTCCTTCTCTCTCTCTCTCTCTCTTTCTCTCTCTCTGTGTCTATGCCCAAATTTCTCTCCTCTTATAAGGACACCAGTCCTATTGGATTTAAGGCGCACTGTATCTAGTACAACTGCATCCTAACTGATCACAGCTGCAAAGACCATATTTCCAAATTCGGTCACATCCTGAGGTTGCTGGTGGACATGGATGGAGGGGGGACACTGTTCACCCCAGTGCACCCACCTTCCTAGACATTCCTCATGTTGAGGAGGAAAGGGACCATCTCTCTTCCCTAAGCATTAACAGAATCTGTTGTTGAAGTTATACCATCTTTTTTCAAGGATCAAAGCTCAAACTCTAGGACTCCAGCCAACTAGCAACAACTGAAGTGCTGAGGGAAATGGAGAGCAGGGGCATTGGACCTCCTTCCACCCCAGGATTTCAAGTCTTCCTTAGCAGCCCTCACTGAGAATCAAAGTTTGCTGCAAAGTGGAAACCAAAGTCTATCCAGAGGAAACTTCGCAGTCTTTGAACCTGCAGACCACTTGAAGCAACATCTGACAAAAGCATCAGAGAGGAATGTGAAGTCGCCTGATCACACAGGGTTCCATGAGGATCCAGCAAACAGTCATGCTGGCTGCAGACTGAGTCATTGTGACATTACATGACCATTTAAAATATATTTAAAAGCAGAAAAGAAGACTTGCCCTACAATTAGCAGTGCGTCTGAATTTAATTTGCAATGCTGGTTCCCAAACCCTGAGCGCAATGCATTTTCTAACCAGTTGTACAACAAAACCATATGGAAACTATGCCTAAGTCTCCAAGCACTAATTCTGTGCAAAATGAGCACCTCTAGAAAGGACGCTATGATAAATTTAATTCCAGAACTAAATTTACAGAAAAGCTGCTCATATTATTGATTTGGAAATAATTAGCCATTAAATCATTCAGTTAGCTAAATAAATAATGATCAATTTCCTTCAGCAAGTCTCCATATAATAACATTTCATCAACTTTATTACAGAATTCTAAAAAGTAAGATCATGTAGGCAAGCTCAGTTTGTGTATGAACGGAAGTCAGGAATCACATTCTACCGTGACTTCAGGTTTGGGTCATTTAATGTATGGTATTCTTCAAGTCCATGTTGTTTCTAACAAATATATGATACTATAAAATAGTCAAAGACAGACTGATTGAGAGCTATCACATGCAAAAGTGTACATGAGAATACTTCATAAATTACAAAGCCAAACATAAATAACAATGACGATTATTTAAATTACCTCTATATTAAAAAAAATCCATTCTTAATATATACAGTAGGTGCTCTGGTATGTTTATCCCATTCAATTCAACAATATTTTAAAATAACTTTTTCAATATTTAATCAACTTGGATTCTTTTCCTCAGTGGAATATTAAAATCCGATGGTCAGAAAAGATGATCTGAAGGGACTGCTGAACAGAGAGAATCCCTGCATTCCAGCTAAAGTCTCACTGACATTGCCAAGAGCAGCCCACATACCCTGGACACTTGAATTCGGGTGAACCAAGAGCATACGCCCAACCCTGGGCATGACGACTGCAATGCACATACAGACTCGTCCTCATCCCTGAGAAGAGACATGTATTTGGCACCTACCATGTAGCAAGCCCTCCTCAGATGTGGAGAAAGAAAAGTCCCAGAAATAGATAAGGCACTTGGGGTCTGCTCTTCAGGTTAAAGAGAGCAGATACAGATGTAAAAACTATGAGCAGCTTTCTCCAAGCCACAGGTAAGAGGTTGAGAGGAAGCTGTTAGTTTGAAGAACAGACATGATGGTTAGGGAGGATTTAATAGTGTAAGTGAAACTTTCCAAAGGGGCTTAAGCAATAGCATCCCAATAGAATCACCTGAGGGACTAAAAAAAAAAAAAATTGATGCTGGGCCCCACTCCAGAGATTCTGAAATAAGTAGAAACTAGGTTTCAACATTTCTTAAAAATTACCTAAGGGAATCTAATACACAATCAGGATGAAAAACTACTGGAGTTCAACAAGGTGAAATGAGAACTGGATTGACCAAGTACCAAGTGGTGGCAAGAAGACAATGCAGGAGAGTCTGAGCAAAATTACGAAAAGAGGGAGCCCCGTCAGGCAGCAAGTAGAGAGCAGCAGTCCAACCATGAAACAGACAAACCTGGCATGCTCAACAGGTAAAGAAACTGAAGAAAAGAAAAGCTGAATTATATTATTCTGCTTGAAATCCCTGTAGCTTTCCACAGAGTGTTCAAAATGCTTAACTTAGCACATAAGGTCTTACATTTCTCCACTTGCCTAAAGTGACATCATTTCTTCACTGCGTGCCCATATAAACTCTTTTACAGAGATATTAGAATAACTTACAAATCTCTGAAAAATCACAAGGTTTGATCTTGTTTGCCTTAGTGAATTTTATTCCCTCTTCCTAAAATATTATTCTTTTTCCTCTCCTGACCTCCCTCCCTCCCAACTGCCCTACTTTCTTCATTTAGAATAACTCTTATTCATTCTTCAAAATCCAGGTCAAATATCACCACCCCAGG
>PVIY010041084.1:0-21899 GCA_004026745.1 Myrmecophaga tridactyla
CCCCTGACCTCACCTTCCCCAGCCTTGGGATGGGCCCCAGACCTTCGCTTCTAGCCCGCAGCTGTGCCACAGCAGCCAACCCCGTGGTCAAGTCCTGTTCAGACACACACTCACACACACTCTCACACACACACACTCACACACACACACTCACACACACCCCACCCCCGCCCTGCCCCGGGAGCGGGAACCTGACCAGGAACCTCCCGTCTTGGCCTCCTAGCCCCTGCCTCCTCTGCGACCCCCGTAGGGAATATCTGAGGTGTGCTGTGGCCACAGGGCCTCAGCTGGAGCTCACGAGCCCTGTTGGACAGTCTGGGCCTGCTGACCCCTCTGAAGGAGTGGATGGTCTCACACCTCCCCCCTGCATTAAACACTGATTCTAATAGCCAGATCTCGGCGATTCTTAAAGCTGGATTTCCAGCTCTCGGTGCCCCTTTTCTCCCCTACTCAGTTTTCAGTGGGGTTTGAGCCTCTCTCACCCACCCTCACCTCCCAATGGAGAAGCACTCTGTGCAATGAGAAATGATTGGGAACCAGGTGCACGTAAAAGCAATCAGAGAGGAAAAAAAGTCTAAGAGTTTATGGGTCTGTGGTTCTAAAAGCCTGCAGTTCTATGATCCCAATAGTCTAGGATTTTAGGATTCTGTGGTTGTCCAGAGAAGTTATCCCATGTCGGGTTGTGCTCGAGAGAATGGATATTTCATGTTGCAGTGTCAGGCCCGTGGCCGGCTGCCTTCTATCCCAGCCACCCTGAGCAGGTGGCTCCCCGCCTGGGCCATGTGTGAGCTGGTTCTGCCTTAGTCTGTCTTATATGTGTCTCTTGTTAAACCAACATGCAGTCATTTTCACACATGTAACTTCAGGAAAGTTCCCGCCCCTTCTGGGCTTCCAGTGTTCCCATCTGTAAAATGAGGGTTTGGACAGATGCTCCCTTCCAGCTCCATGAATCTGGCTACACGCGTATCGATGTATGAGCGTGGGTGCGCTCCTCCCACCACGACGTGTGCTGGTCCCTTGGTCCTCTTGCCGAGCTATCATTGAGCCAGCAGGTCCCATTTCTGGGCTCCTGGGAGGCAGGTGAGAACCCTCGGACATTCAGCCTTAGCTCAGCCTTGAACATAACTATTTGCTTCCTGGCCCAGGGAGGTAACATCATGCCAGGAGGTTAGGAGCAGGTTGGCTGGTAGCAAGTGAGTATGGGCTGGTAAAGGTTGGCGCTGATTTACGTGTCTGGGTTAACCTGGAGGCCATGACACAGACAGTCGCTTGGTTGCTTTGAGAACTGCCCGGGTTGCAAAGGCTTAGTGGGCTTTATAGTCAAGCTCTGGGAAGTAAGTTCTCACCGGTTCTCCCCAAGCCTTATTGCCTCCCCCACACCCTCCTCCACCTGATGGGACAGTCCTGAAGCCAGAGAAATTCTCAGTGGAAGTTTCGCTAATCAGGAGGGTTTGGGCAAGTTGTTATTTCTCTTCTTTGATGGCCTGGGAGGGTGCAGGGACTGAAACCTGAAAGGACTCCTTGAGCATAGTAAAGCAGGAGCTGGAAATGCCGGATTTATAGACCAGACTTTATAGTCCTCCATAAGAGGTTATCAAATCTATCCCTTTCCATTTTACAGATGGGGAAACTGAGGCCAGAGAGGTGATGTGATGGGTCAAGGGTGGAGTCAGGACTAGAACTTGGGTTGCTCAGAGCTGAGCGGGGCCCGCCCCCTGCACTGGGAGGCAAATTCTCTGCTCCAGCTTCCTGAAGCTTCTGCTCGGCCGCAGGAAGCGGCTCCAGGTGGTCCAAGGACCCCTGCACGGTGGTCTAAGTGGGTTCCCTGGAGGGCCTAAGACTGTAGGGGTGGGGGGAACCCGGGGCTCAGCGGGCCCAACAGCAGGCCGAGACCTTCTCCTACAACCAGCAAGGAGCTGGGCGCTGCCTGGGGGTCGGTGGTCAGGTCCTGGGGAAGTGTCCTGTTCCTGGCATCTGAAGGCCAGCCCTGGAGGCAGGGCCAGGGGTCACCAAGGTGTAGGCTGGTGACAGGCCAGGGCCCTACTCCCTGGGACCCTCCTCGGAAGCCCCGACCCAGCACCCATCCCCCGGTCCCCACTCAGGGGTTGTCTGGGGAAAGGCTCATCCTCCTCTCCGCCTCTGCCCCAGGCCGGTTAATATTCAATAGAAGTGACATTAGGTCCCCGACCCTGCTAATACTGAACAAACATTTGGAAAACATCATTCCGTGACCGAGCTCGCGCTGGGCACTGATAAGGCCGGCTAACCTTGGGGAGCCCCGCCGCAATGCTGACAGCAGCCCTTTCAGCTGCTCGCCTCCGCTTCTAGATGTCCCTGTGGGTGCGGGAAGGTGTGGGCAGGTGTGGGTGGGTGTGGGTGGGCGCGGGTGGGCGCGGGTGGTTGGGGAGCTGGCCCCGCCTGGGGTGGTGGGACACTGGTGGCCTACGGGGACTCGGGGGAGATTTCCTCCCCTCTGGATCTCTATTCCGCCCCACAATGGCCAGGCTCTGCTCAGACTTCCCGAGTCCGGGGGACGAGGGCCCGGGCAGGGCAGGGCAGGGCAGGGCAGGGCATGGGAGTGCTGAGAGGAAGAGCCCTTTTGCAGCGACTCCTGACAGCAGCTCTGGAGGCTCAGATGTGGGGCGGGAGAAAGAGAGCAGGGTGTCCCAGGAAGACTCCCAGGATTTGACCCAAGGGACCGGAAGAGTAAACTTGCCAGTGCCTGCAAAGGGAAAGTCTGCAGAGAACCCAGCGTGGCAGGGAAAAGCAAGAGGGGTATAGGTGGGGAAGCCGAGGCCCAAGGAGAAGATGTGCTTCCCGTAAGTCTATGCAGAGTGAGTGGAGAAACTGCAGACAGGAACCCAGGCCAGGGCTGACTTGGGTGGGGGCAGGCAGCAGGGGGTGGGCGCTGGTGGACAGAGGTCCCGGATCCCAAAGTCCCCGGGGCAGAGCCCAGCGGCAGGCCGGAGGGAGGCAGCTTTGCTTTGCGGGCTCAGAGGTTAGTCCAGAGCAGGAGCAACTGCTGATGGTGGGGCAGGAAGGGTCTCCAGGCCCCCTTGTGCGGGGGCTTCTACCCCAGGACTCAGGAACCCATGGGCCACCGCCTGGTCACCCAGAGCAATTTATTTTGTTTTATGCACTTTCATCTGGAAAGAAAGGAAACCTTTTCCAAAACTGAGCTTGAAAACCCATAATCTAATCAGATCCCCTTTTCAATCTTCAAGATCATCTTAAGCCCTCTGCCAAGTCATCACTGGCTTGCATGCTTCTGCTGACGGCTAGATCACCCCGGCACCCACCCCACAGTGTGTGAGCACAGTTCGGGCATTTGGGAAGGTCTCCCACAAGCTGTGTGAGACCCCACCCTCTCACCCCCACATGCTGATCAGGGCCCCTCCCACCCTCACCCCCTAATGTGTTTCCTTTACTCCTGAACAGCCTGCGGTATCTCTTTTTGGGTTGAACTCTAGAGAGTTCTCCCCTAGCACCTCCATAAGTCACAGACACCCCATCCCCCACCCTACCCATGCCCACCTCTGTCTCTGCCTTCTCATAGCTGTCCAAAATGAGCGGGACCGGATCAGCACTCGCAGGTCCAGCTATGAAGACAGCAGCCTGCCCTCCATCAACGCGCTCCTGCAGGCCGAGCTCCTGTCCCAGCAGGTAGCAGACCCCCCCTCCAGGACCCCCCACCAGGACCGAGGCCTCACCCTCCTCCATCCTTCCTCCCTAGCCAGGCGCTAGAGCAGCTGATGGAAAGACCCCTGGATAGCATCGAAAGGGAGCCCTCTGAGGCGTGAGACCAGGCAGGATGCCCCCCAGCGTCACAGCCAGTTTACTGCAGAGGCAGAACTTGAACCCGGGTCTGGCACCCTGGGCACTTTCGAGTTTATCCTACTGCCCGCATTCTCACTGGGAGCCTGAGTCAGCGTAGCCCTGAGAGAACCTCTGACTGCGCCCTGGGGCTTGGCCACACCTGGCTGTATGACCTTGTGCAAGTCGCATCACCTCTCTGGCCATGGTTTCTTCATTTATGGGATGAGGGCAATCATTTTTGCCCTGTTTTTCCCCTGGGGCTGAGGGGTCCTAGGGAGGTGGGGGGGGGTTGAGGGGAGAGGGACAGGCAGCAGGTGAAGGCCCAGAGGGAGTGGAGAAGGTGTCCTCAGTCCATCCCCAGCGTTCTCCTCGTCTCCCCAGATGTCATCCCCCATTTCTGGGATCAACGGTGACATCCGGGCCAAGAAGATCGCCAGCATTGCTGACGTGTGCGAGTCCATGAAGGAGCAGCTGCTGGTGCTTGTGGAGTGGGCCAAGTACATCCCAGCCTTCAGTGAGCTCCCCCTTGACGACCAGGTGAGGGGGACAGGGGCACTGGGCAGTGGGGGTGCTGGGCAGCCAGCGTCCTGCTTGTCCGCCCCGGATATAACCTTGAACTGATTTGATTTCATGTAACAAAAGCTGCAAAGTGATTATGTGTGCCTGGAAGTGTTTTAATCACTTTACAAATATTAACTCATTTAACCCCTCCAACAACCCTATGGATTGATTGATGGATGAGGAAGCTGGGGCACAGAGAGGTTAAGCCACTTGCTCAAGGTCACACAGCTAGTATCCAGCATGGCAGAGATTAGAACCCAGGCAAGAATAGCTCTTCCAGCGGGTGTGGAGGTAGGGAACTGATAAGAGCCTAAGACCAGGGCTCAGGGGATTTGGGCTTAAGCCTTGGTTGTGAGACTGGCTCCCTGAGTCTTAGTTTTCTTAACCATAAAGTGGGAATGATAATATCCACTTGACAGTGTCATTGGGAGAGTCGAGGACATTGCTATTTGAAAAGTGCAAAAATCACGTCATGGAGCACCCACCCACTACTGGGACCAAAGCTGACCTCCCTAAGTGTCAGTTTCTTCCCTACATCCCACCAAGGTGGCTTAACTCAGCATTTTATTTCCCAAAGTATGAACCCCAAAATGTCCCAGGGATAAAGGTGTGGGGTGGGGGTTACAGTTCAGAGGACAGATGAGTTTCTGAGATTCTGTAGATGGCAGCACCTGCTAATAGCACCCCTAGACCTCTGAGACATTTTCCTGCCTGGAAAATCAGAGCTGGACTGGATGACT
Source organism: Myrmecophaga tridactyla (assembly GCA_004026745.1). Taxonomy (NCBI): domain Eukaryota; kingdom Metazoa; phylum Chordata; class Mammalia; order Pilosa; family Myrmecophagidae; genus Myrmecophaga; species Myrmecophaga tridactyla. Next base: position 5,118 of record PVIY010041084.1, read on the forward strand.
TTTCCAGCTCTGAAATAAGCTTGAGGGCACCAATGGACAGATGACTCAGAAACCAGCTCCTGGAGCATCTGCTTATATATTTTGTAATTTGCACAAGAGATTTATAAATGTGTGTCAGTATATTAAAGACTTCTCAGACCTGCAGCCAAGGCAGCTGTTTAACTTAACGGAGACCAGGACTTCCCAAACACCTTTAACACGCGGACCTTCCCAGGATACCTATTACTTTCCCATGGAGGGACACCATAGAAACAGTGGCTTGGCTAGTCCTTCATCTCATGCAGGGGACTGGACAGAGGTTCCTCCCCTTTGAGGAGTGGTGACAGGGCAGGGATCTCAGCCAAGCTGCCCCTGCCTTCTTCCTTGCTCCTTGTGCCCTGTCCCCTCTGCTGGAGAGTCTACATTAATGTTTAATCCCTCCTGCTCCTTCCCAGGGGCTCAGCAGGGCAACGAGATCCCCCCAAGCTGAGCAATTGTTAACCTCCATTTCCCACCCAAACCTTCCTGGCTGAGGCTCAGAGCATTCTCAGAGAGCAGTGATGGGTGGCCAATAACGTGGGAAAATCATTAACCCCCACCCCCCACCTCCCCATCTCCCCCCCCAGAACGGCCGCCATGGCGGGGACTGGACCTAGACCAGGGTTCCCAGCTCCCCGTTCATGGAGTCTAAGGAGCCCACCTTGCCAGGCTCCCACCTGGGAGAACTGGGGGCCATTATCCTCCAAAGGACACCCAAAATCTGTTGACAGTGTTTGTGTGTTGGTTTGTTTTGGATATCAATCCCTAGATACCTGAAAGGCTGGATACAATGGGATAAGGGGACTAGGACCTAGAGAGGGGAGCCATTTACCCAAGGACACAGAACATGTTGACCACAGAGCCCGGATCCCAAGCTAGGTCTTCTACCTCCCGGTTTGAGAACCGCTGCGCTAAGTGGCAAAAGCCCCTACAAGTGCCTTGCATGGTGGAGGGGCTCAGAAGCCTCCTTTGCCTGCCTTTGTACTGTTCAAGGAAAGTAGACGCACCCCCAAGGCTGTTTCCCATTTCTCCCTGCCTAAACCCCCCCCTTTTTTTTGTCATCCTTACGTGGTTTTAACATTGGGGGAATAAAAGGAATAAGGACAGATGGCTACCCAGGAGCCACTGATTTGCCCGCCCATCCATCCATCCATCCATCCATCCATCCATCCATCCATCCATCCATCCATTCAAACAAGCACACATTTCTTTTTTAATTTTCACTATTTTTATTGTACACAACAAACAAACATACAAACATTCTATACATGGTGCACAATTAATGGCTCACAATAGCATCGCATAGTTGTGTATTCATCACCATGATCATTTTTTTGAACATTAAGCACATGTTTCTTAAATGGTTACTGTGAGCCAGGTGTCCTCCAAACCTCAGAAAAATGTCACCTCCTGAGAGAGGTCTTCTCTGGCCTCCCCTTCTAATGCAGCCCTTCCTGCCCCACCATTCTCTGTCACAGGCTGGATACTCTCCCACCTTCCTTGTCTACTCCCTCCCCCCTTTTCTTCTTTCCTTACTTTATTTCTTCCATTGCCTTCTTCCTTTCCTTTTCCTTCTTCCTTTTTAGTGCTATCACCTTTCATCCTACTTATTTGCTAGTTTTCTACTTTCTTATCTGCTCTACCTCCACTACCCCCGATAGAATGTAAGCTCTAAGCAGCAAGGGTCCTTGCCTCTCTTTTTTCTTAACCATTGGGTCCTTAGAGTTTAAAAAGCACTTAGTAAGCACTTAACATTTGATGACTGAAAGAAGGAACAATTAAATGAATTAATGAACAAAAGCATTTTACCTTCTAGTTTGGCCTGCTTTAGAACCTCTGGACGCCCTAACCCATCCTTGCAGATAAGATCCCCAAGGCAACCAATATTTTACCAGCTCATCCACTGGTTCTCATGAAAGTACAAAAGTGGAACTAGAGCAGCTGGTTCTGAAAGGGTTCTGTGAGTTGGCTGGGCACCTACCTCAGAGCTCAGACTTCAAAGGTCGCCTTGTCCTCGCTGCAGAGAATGGGTTCCTCAAGCTGATCCCCTGCCAAGCACCAGGGCTCACCTCTTTGTCTTGGGAAGGGCCAGCCCTGAGAATCAACATGTACATCCAAATCCTTGTAACTCTTTTTCAGAATCTTAGAATCTTACAATGTCAAGTGGGCAGATTCCCCGGAGATCTTCCAGACGGGTGATTTCCCAAGCACAATGGCACATAAAATCAGCTGGGAAATCTGTTAAATGCAGTAAGACCTAAGAATCTCTGGCAGTGAGGCCTAAGAATCTGTGTTTTTCTAAAGCACCCTACATTATTCTCTGTAGCTCACCTATGGGTAGGAATTTGGGACCCACAGTTTTAGAACTTTTGGGGGTCATAGACCCATTTGAGAATCTGATGAAAGCCTTTGAGCTTCTACTCAAAGCCTTATGTGCAGAATATTGTTTCCAGCACCACGAGGCACACGGGTGAGGTCTGGAGAGGAGCAGGAACTTGCCCAAGGACTGCAGTCCAAGGGGAGAGACAGCATGAGGGCTCCTGGCTCTCGGCAGCAGGTCCTTTTCCTTTTCAGGTTTCTTCTCGGGCTTTGCCGAATCTTTTCCAGGTCCCTGTGTTCTAGTTTGCTAGCTACAGGAATGCAATATACCAGAAATGGAGTGGCTTTTAAAAAGGGGAATTTAATGAGTTGCTAGTTTACAGTTCTAAGACCAAGAAAATGTCCCAATTAAAACGAGTCTATAGAAATGTCCAATCTAAGGCATCCAGGTAAAGATACCTTGGTTCAAGAAGGCCGTTAAAGTTCAGGGTTTCTCTCTCAAGTGAGAAGGCACATGGCGAACACAGTCAGGGCTTCTCTCTCTCGGCTGGAAGGGCACATGGCAAATACGGCGTCATCTGCTAGCTTTCTCTCCTGGCTTCCGGTTTGATGAAGCTCCCCGGGAGGCGTTTTCCTTCTTCATCTCCAAAGGTCACTGGCTGGTGTACTTTCTGCTTCGTAGTATTGCTCTCTCTGAATCTCTTTCTCCAAAATGCTTCCTCTTTTATAGGACTCCAGTAAACCAATCAAGACCCACCCAAATGGGTGGAGACATGTCGTCCCCTAACCCAACTTTAACAACCATTCTTGACTAAATCACATCATCCAGGGAGATGATCCGATCACAGTTTCAAACATACAGTATTGAATAGAGATTATTCTACCATTACGAAATGATATTTTGATTAAAACATGGCTTTTCTAGGAGGCATACTTCCTTTCAAACCAGCACATCCTGGTTATCAGTTCTGGGAGGAAGGTGGCATTATGGTGCCTATTTTATAGTTTGGGCAGGTGAAAGCAGAGGGGAGTGCTGAGCTGGCCTGCCTGGGGTCCTAGAGCCAGCCAGCAGCAGGATTCCCAGGGGTGCACATCCAGAGGCCATCCCTTGTCTCTTGCAGGTGGCCCTGCTCAGAGCCCACGCCGGCGAGCACCTGCTGCTTGGAGCCACCAAGCGATCCATGGTGTTCAAGGACGTGCTGCTCCTAGGTGACGGTCCACCTGCCCCCAGGGCCCTGCGGGTGACACAGCCAGCGCTGCCCACACCACGTGTGGGGCCTATTTCCATGGGGGAGGGGGAGCCAGACCAAGAAGAGCCCTGTTACCCCAAAGCCCTGAGAGCAGGGGCTCAGGAACCTACACCCAGCAGCTCTGCCTACCATAGCCAAAAGGTGTCCACCGGCAGATGAATGGTTAAGCCAGTGTGGTCTGTCCACACAGCGGATACTATTCGGTCACAGGAAGGCATGGAACTCTGGAATATTCCACAACATGGATGAACCTTGACAACATTATACTGAGTGTCATAAGCCAGACACAGAGGGATACATTTCCACTTACATGAAATATCCAGAATAAGCAAATTCATGGAGACAGAAACATTAGAGGTTTCATGGGGCTTGAAGCAGGACAGGGGAGGGGAATGGAGAAATTGCTGCTTAAAGGGGAAAGAATTTCTCTTTTTGTGTATGAAAAAGTTTCAGTAGTGAAAGGTGGTGAATGTAAAAGTAATAAATGCCCCTGAATTGGACACATAAAAATAGTTAAAATGGCAAAGGAAATATGGACACGAGGAGTTAAAGTTTCTCAGCACTAAAGTTCCAGCACAACCAGGGTTACCACTGGAGTTACCCCTCCTTTCCCATGTGCTTCTAGAGGAGCAGCAGGAGGTGAGCCAGGAATCAGGAATGGCACAACCCCACACCCATGTCACCTGGGCCTCATCCCATTTTTATTTATTATTTTAAAATGTTTGCATGGTGCATACGTGCTGTGTACTATTCTAAGCACTTTACACATGTTAACTCCTTTCATACAACAACCCTATGAGGTAGGCTCTATTATTTATCCCCATTTAACAGATGAGAAAACTGAGGCTCAGGGAGGTTAAGCAACTTATCCAAATATACCCAGCTTGAGGTGGAAGAGCCAGGGTTCAACTGGGCATTCTGGCTGTAGACTCTGGGCCCTTAACTTTTATGCTTTAGCACCTCCCCAGTGGCCCTTGCATGTCATCAATCTTGTGAGTTGAGTTAGGGAATGGAGTGTGGAGGAGGTAGAAGGCACCCTAGAAAGCTACACTCCAGCCCCAGCTTGCCCCAGCCCCAGCTCCTAATTTCAGGCAGCTCACCTCCTCCAGTCCAGGCCTTGGCTTCCATATCTGTAAAATGGGCGCGACAGTTCCTGCAGGGCGCTCCCCACACGAACAAACCTAGGGGAGGGGTGGACCCAAGGGTGGCCATCCTACCCTTTCACGCTCCCAACGCTTCCAGGCAATGACTACATTGTCCCCCGGCACTGCCCGGAACTGGCGGAAATGAGCCGCGTGTCCATGCGCGTCCTCGACGAGCTGGTGCTCCCCTTCCAGGAGCTGCAAATCGATGACAACGAGTACGCCTGCCTCAAAGCCATCATCTTCTTTGACCCAGGTATGGCCCACACCTCCGCGCCCAACCCCTGGCGCTCCAGACACTGTCAAACTTACGGGTTACGAGCACTGAGTTCGTTATTACAGCAACCAGGAGAGGTGGAGTCCATTAGATCCATTTAACAGATGAGGAAAATCAAGGCTCAGAGGGATGCAGTGACTTAGATGGGGCAAACTGACTGCAAAGGCCTGGTTTTTCTCTTTCCCTTCTTCCCTCCTTTCCTTCTTCCTTTTCTTTTCCTCTCTCCCACCAGTCCCTTTCTCCTGTCTTCCTTTTTTATTCTTTCCTTTCATCTTTCCTTCCTTTCTTAAATTTTTTTTTGTCAAAATAATATCTGCACATGCCTAAAAATGCAAATAATTCCCTTATCCCACTTTTGCAACCTGAAGTCTCTTCCCCAGGGGGAAACACTTCTAGTTCTTTTAACAGTTTCTTCTGGCAGTTATCTTTAACAGCTCTAAACAAAATGCCAAGCCTCCTATTTCTTGACTTTCATTTTCAGTAGTACTTCTCCTGTTCTGGTCGCCGAGGGCTCTGCTCTTCTCCATCACCACTCCCATCCTTCTCAGTATATTTTTATTGCTATTTTACTGTCTCTGTTGATTACATTTGCAACCTTAAGTTATGTGCTTTTGCCCTTATTTCTTGTCGAGTAGACAGTCTCCCAACGCCTCACCTAGCAGGATGAAGAAAATGCATCCCTACCCTTTCCTTCAGCTCTTTCCTCTCCTCTCCCTGATCATGGACTTATTTCGGTCATCTGCATTTTTTGCAGAATATCTTGTAATGTCTTTGTGCAAAGACATTAGGCCAAAAGGCATGCTTGCTTCCTTCCCTCCATAAGTGTTAGAGGAACCTGCTGTGAATGGGGAAGGGGAGACAGGGGATCTTGCCTGCAGGCTCTGTCAGTTACTAGCTGTGTACCCTGGGGCAAGCCCTTTCCTTGCCCGGTGCCTCAGTTTCCCCATGTGTAACATGAGGCAGTTGCCAGGTGTCCTCTTGGGGGTATTCCTGAAGTCCCTCCCTCCCACCTCCCAAGCCCACCGAGTTCTGTATCTTAGGAAATGTGCCTGAAACCTTTTCCTGCCTGAGACCAGGAAGCCCTACTTTGTGCCGGTGTCCCCTGGTGTTGAGGACCCTGCATCCTTGTCCCAGCACTGCTGAAGACTTGCTCTGTGACCCTGGCCCACCAGGCATCCCCCATCTGGGCCCCACATGTTGGAGAGACCCTCCTCATGGGACGTCTGGGTCCTGACTCTTGGCTGGGCCCTGCTGCCCTCCCTGTGCACTCCTTCTCATTGCAGATGCCAAGGGGCTGAGCGACCCGGGCAAGATCAAGCGTCTGCGTTCCCAGGTGCAGGTGAGCCTGGAGGACTACATCAACGACCGCCAGTACGACTCGCGCGGCCGCTTCGGTGAGCTGCTGCTGCTGCTGCCCACGCTGCAGAGCATCACCTGGCAGATGATCGAGCAGATCCAGTTCATCAAGCTCTTTGGCATGGCCAAGATCGACAACCTGCTGCAGGAGATGCTGCTGGGAGGTCCGTGCTGGCCCAGGCGGGGCTGGGGGGTTCCTCTCCAGGAGACAAAGCTCACCTCCCAGCTCCACTGCTCCACTTCACTGTGGGCCCTTGGGCAAGTCACTTAACCTATCTGTGCCTCAGTTTCCTCATCTGGAAAGTGGGGGCAATGGTGAGGCCCTGGGGGCTTCACATGTACCAATCACTGCGCTGGATGCTGAGGACAAGATCTCTGCCGTCGTGGAGATCTGTGTGCATGTACATGCGTGTTGGTGCGTGTGTGTGTATGTGCATGTGCATAAGGGTAGGTGGGGACAGATAATAATCAAGTACATAATAAACAAGGTGTCTACAGATTTTGAAACAAACAGGCAATATGATAAAGTGTAACTAGGGGCCTCTTTAGAGGTTAGAGGAGACTCCAGACTTCTCTGGAGTAAGACCTAATAGATGAAAAGAAAAAGAATATTTAAAAAGCCAAGGGAAGGACATTCCTTGCAGAAGTAATCAGAACAAAGGCCATGAGTCAGGAGGCATTTGTGTTTTCAAGAAAGGAAGACTAGGCTGTGAGATGGGGGAAGTTGCATGAGACCAAAATAGAGATTGGGCAGAAATGAAATCAGAAACATGGCTTCATCAGCCATGGTCAGAAATTTGGATTTTAATCTTATGGCAACTATTAAAATGAGAGTATAAAATCAGGCTGATGTTTTGAATATTAGTTCAATTAACAATCAAAGAATTCTGATTGTTAGATAAAGAGTGGACTTCAGGGGGGCAAGAGAGGAGGCAGGAGACCATTTAGCACATTACTTTTGCCAACGAGGTGAAGGACAATGGAGGCTTGGACGAAAGGATGACCAGGCAAGAGGAGAGGCATAGGTAAATTTGAGAATCTATTTTGCGGGGAAGAACCCACAGGATTTTCTGATTGATGAGACATGGGAGTGAGGGGAAGAGGAAGCATCAAGGTTGATGCCTAGGTTTTTGCTTTAAGTATCAGGAATGAGCGTGGAGTTGCTGGCTGAGATGGGGAAGACGGAAAACCCTGCTAGGGGCTGCGGGTGGTGATGGCGGTAAGTGGGTGAACCAAGAGATCCGCTCTTGAGATGACTGTAAGGTATACAAGGTGAGTTATCAAGGATGCAGTTAGATGTGTGAGGCTGTTGCTCAAACAAAAGCCCAAAGTTCAGCCCCAAGTGAAAGGCAGCTCCAAGGCGCTCCTGCATGAAGGGGTCAGGAGAAGAGGTGCCACCGCTGGAGAGAGAAAGACTAGCCATAGGGAGAGGAGGAAAAGCAGGGAACTGTGGTGTCCCAGAATACAAGCCAAAAGTGTGTTTTAAGGAGGACGAGTATTTAACGGTGTTAGATGCTGCTGCAAGAGAGGGGAAGGTCCCCGTTGGATTTGGCAACATGGCGGCTCTTGGTGAGTGTGCTACTAGCAGTGTCTGAGGATTGGGGAGATGGAAACCAGATTGGAGGGTGTTACCAAGTTAGAGAGGGCGAAAGTGCAGAACTGGAGATGGAAACAGCAGGCCACACTTTGGATGTTTTACCATGAAGGGTTGCCGTGTGGTAATTGAGGATGTTTGCAGGTGAGTGATTATAATGATGGCTCATGGAATCTAGACTGGAGTAGAAGAGAAATAAAGGTGGAGTGAAAAATGGAGGTCAGTGAATTGACAGCCTGAAGAGGGTTGACAGATTTTTGCAGTTGATGGTACTAGGTTGAATGAGTTAAAAGGATGGGAGGCAGGACCAAAGGAAAGATGCTTGAACTCAAGATTATGGAGACGATGCGGTTGCTGGTGATAACGTGGTCTAGGACAGGGGCTCTCAGCCTTGGCACTATTGACATTTGGGGTTGAATAATTATTTGTTGGGGTGGGGGGAGGGTGCTTTCCTATGCATTGTAGGGTGTTTCATAGCATCCCTGCCTTCTACTCACTAGATGCCAGTGGCAACCCCCAGTTGTGACAACCCAAAATGTCTCCAGACATTGTCAAATGTCCCCTGAGTGGAGACAAAATCACTCCCAATTGAGACCAGTAGCTTAGAGTGTGGCCATGAGCAGATGGAATCAGTGAAGCAGAGGAAAAGATGAATTCACTCAAGTGAGGAGGGTAAAGAGAGGAAGGGCAGGGTGATGAGTGGATCTCCCATATGCACCTTGAAGTTGCCAGAGACATGAAAGAAGCAGGGATGAAGAGGGAGACACAGAGCCAGAGACTGGCAGTGGGGTGAGGGGAGGACAGAAAGATCACGAAGGAGCGCTCACAGATGGAATCATCAAGTGGTGTGAGCCTTAAAGGAGCTGGAGGAGAAACAGGTTGAAAATTTCCATAAAGGGGTAGAGAGCCTCACCTTTACCTTTTAGTCTTCCTTCGTTCAACCAACTTTATTGAGCACTTGGTAGGTGCCAGGCATTTGTGGGGGAGTGGGGGAGGTGCCTAGTGGTGACAAGATGCACAAGGACCCTACCCACTTGGAACTTAAATTCTAGAGAAAGAAGATGGACATTAGATAAAGCAGCACCTACCTATCGAGTAGATAATCATGATTATAAATGCTCTGATAGGTGTGAGGAGAGTATAGTTTGGATTAGGGATGAGGCAGAGTCTCTCTGAGAAAGTCACATCTGGTCCCTTCATTGGTAAAGAAATGCAGAGACCAGAAGAGATGATAAGGAATGAGTAGCAGGGTTTGATCAGGTAATGACCGGGCAAAGGGATGAGTCAAGGGCTGTGCCCCGGTTTCCAGCCTGAGCATCTGGGTTATCTTGCTGCTGTCTGGTGCCCCCTCCCCACATCTTCCCCAGCGGAACAGGAATGAGACGCACTGCCCTTGCTCCCTACTAGGCTGAGACTTCTGACATGTTGGTGTCCCACTCGCTTCCCCATTCTCATCAAAGCCTCATTGAGCACCCAGTGTTGGGAGGCCATGATGGTCAGGACACGGCCCCTGGTCCCAGTCTCAGGACAGGTTGTGGCACAGCAAGGTGGCTACTGTTTTCCCGGACGCTCAGTGGGGAGGGTCCTCCTGCAGGTGCCCAACCGTCTCACCTGTATTCTAGCAACCTTGATGATTGGAAAGTCAACTACAACCCAGCTCCCTGTGGGGCCATAGTAAGAAGCCAGCACATGTGCCCAGCCTTTTACAGGTGTCAAAGCACTTTTCCGTATGGCAAGGGTTCTCAACTATGGACCGTTGACATTTTGGCCCAGACACTTCTTTGTTTTGGGGGGCTGTCCTGTGCATTACAGGATGGTTAGCAGTGCCCCCACCCCGGGTCTCTACCAATTAGATGCTAGCAGCATCTCCCCTTACCTGCCCCATAGACATAGTTGTAATAGACAAAAATGTCTTCAGACACTGCCAAGCGTCCTCCTGTGTCCCCAGTTGAGAACTACTCTCAATGGTAACTCACTGAATTCTCACTTTGTCCTCATGATTATGGGGTTACTGTGAATTTGTTATCATTGGAATCAATCTGTTGCCAGATAAAGTTAGACAAAGTAATCTATCTGTGCCCTGCTACCTCATGCTTTAAACTGGGATGATTGTACCCATTTTATGGGTTTGTTGTGGGGATTAAGTTTCTTAAAACATGAGAATCTCTGTAAAACAGTGCCTGGCACTTAATAGGTGCTCAATCATTGTGAGCAATAATTGAAGCAGGTATACTTTAGAGATCTCTGCCAGCCCCTAACATTCCATTACTATCATTGCCATTGCCACACCAGTGAACATGGCCTATTACCATATCATTTCCTTTATGGTATTATCTCACTTGAACACACTCTTTGAGCAGTTACTGAGTTCTAGACACTTTACTAGGCCCTAAAGGAGAGAAGAAAGCTATACCTGTGATTGTAATGCCCATAGACAGAGGGAGTAGTTCATCCCAAAAGTCAAATTGCAGATAAACACTGGGAGTTGAGAAGAAGAGGCTTGTTTCCTACTGAAGTGGGGAGAATCAGAAGAGGCTTCTTAAATGAGGAAGTATTTCAGGTGGCTGGGATGTGGACATGGGCGCTGGGAAAGGCATCTCTAATGGAAGCAACAGCATGAGCAGGGCAGAGATAGAGAAGTACAGGGAACACGCAGATGATGTAAGTAGGTCAGTTTGGCTGGAGCAAAGGTGTGGGCAGCTCAGCAGGGGCTGAAATGTGAATTGGGATCAAATGGTTGCAGGCCTAGTACATTAAGGAGCTTTGAGAGTCCTTGATTAAATCCATTATAGTACAATGTTATCAATACACTATAATATTTAAATAATCTCAGAGCTTCCTTATATGTTTCTTGTTCCTTTCAAATCACTTTTGCTCTCTTGGTTTGATGGATTCTCTCAATACTCTCATGAAGCCCATGTATTGGAATGGTGAGTTCCAGTGTACCAGCTCAGGGATAGGTACCCAACAGGCACTGCTAATCTTGGATGGGCAGGTTGGTTGAAGAAAATGGTGCTTCAAAGCCTATGGTCCTCCCCTAGACTCTCCATCTTGATTGAGCCTACTCTCCATCTGCAGGGTCTTCCAGTGACACGCCCCACGCCCACCACCCCCTGCACCCTCACCTGATGCAGGAGCACATGGGGACCAACGTCATTGTTGCCAACACGATGCCTGCTCACCTCAGCAATGGACAGATGTGTGAGTGGCCCCGTCCCAGGGGGCAGGCAGGTGGGCAACCTCGGGGCTTTACTCAGCCAGGGGTGAGGATGGGGGTTGAGAGAGGGGACAGGAAAAGGTTGTGTCTAGAAGGTGACAACCAGTATACAACCATCCTCTGTGCTCCAGGGTAGGGAATGAGGGGTGAAACTGTCCACTGGTTAAAGCCATTCATTCAGCAAGTCTGTTCATTGGGGTGACTGACACCCTTTACTAAATGAAGTTGTGCTGGGATGAAGAAATCCATTAGGTGAGGCCATCCACTGAGTGAGAATTCCATTAGGTGATACTGTCCCTTAGATAAGACTCTTCACTGAAGTAAAGCTGCCCAGTTGGGTTCAACTATCCACTAGACAATTGGGTAAGGCAACCCATGGGGTGGGGATTTCCACTGGGCTAGACCGTCCTCGGAGGTAAAATCTCAAAGAATGAATTTGTCATTGGCAAAGTGCTTCAAAAAGTAAGATGAGATGAGGTGTTCTGCTGAACTGAGATTGCATTTCATTGAGATTATTCTTTGGGAAACTAGTCCATTGGATGAAGCTGTCATTGGGGTGAGGTCCATCGACGTAAAGTTAGCCAACTGGGTTGAAGTTACTCTCTGAACCTGTGATGGCGATGGAGCCAATTAGCTTCTATTACTAATTTAAATATCAAAGAAATGGTATTTTATGAGCCAGTTAGTGAGGCCCTTGGGTCTTATCAACTGCTGATCCATCTCCCAAGAAAGGGTACCTTTGTCACAGGTCCCATTATCCTTGGGAGAGTCAGACTTGGGCGCCGGGTTGGGAGAAGCAGCTCCAGTCTCTATGGCAGGGGTTTGGTATGGCCTAGAGAAAAGACTCTGGCCACAGAATCTGTCCCAGACACAGCCTCCAGAATTCATGGAACTTAGATTTTTTTTTTTTTTTTTTTTGCATGGGCAGGCACTGGGAACCAAACCCGGGTCTCTGGCATGGCAGGCAAGAACTCTGCCAGGGAGCCACCATGGCCTGCCCGAAACTTAGATTTTATGATCTATGATTCAAAGAAGGTTCTAGCCATAAGCTACCTTAGCGATTACCTAATTGCTCTCATTTTATAGAAGAGAAAACCAAGTTTCCTGGGGGAAGAATTTTCCCAGGATCTTCTTTTACTCCCCCAAAGGCTGAAATTCTGAGCAGCCCCTGTCTCTTTGTCCCCCCAGCCACCCCCGAGACTCCACAGCCCTCACCGCCAGGAAGTTCAGGTTCTGAGCCCTACAAGCTCCTGCCGGGAGCCATCTCCACCATCGTCAAGCCCCCCTCCGCCATCCCCCAGCCGACCATCACCAAGCAGGAGGTCATCTAGCAAGCCGCCCGGGGTCGGGGGCTTGGCTGGCTCCCCCCAGCCCCTTCAGAGAGCGCCTGGTGATCATTTATCACAGCAAAGGAAGGCGTGACAACAGGGCCAGTCCCAGAGCAGTAATGGAAAGGGAGAAGGGTCCAAGAACTTGGGCTGAGGGCCACACCCCATTGGCTTCACCCCCTGCTCTGGATGATGGAGTTTCGACTTGGGGAGACCCCAGCTGGAACGTCCTCTGCTGCCTTGGACAGTGTTTCTCATGCCGAAGCTACTGCCTCCGCCTTCATCCATATCCACCCCCACCTGCTTCACCCCAAAGGCTGCCATCTGGAGACGACATGGAACTTGCTTAAACATAGCTCCCTTCTCCCTCAGACTCTGCTACCACTGGCTATAGAGTCCAGACACTGAGCCCTTTGAGACTGGGTCAGATCGTGGCACCTTTCCCTGTCAGTTTTGCTGCCCTGACCTCAAATGCTCCTCCCCACTTCCACTATCACCTTCCTCAGCAGCCCTGTTTTCTCTGAAGCCACCTTTCTGGAAGCTGGGGAAGACTCGAAAACAATCCCCACAGTCATTCCGGAAACATTTTTAAAGCACTGATAGGCACAGTGTAGGGGACTATTGAGAAGAATGTTGCATTTCCTGCCCTCACCCCACTTTGCATCCCTTCTTCTGGTGGGTATTGGAACTTGGGTGGGTCCTGGAAGTGATGATTATAGAGAAGAACCCAAGTTTGATACCCTCATCAGGAACTTGGAGTGAGGGAGGGCTCGGTGGTCAATGGAAGCCTCCACGAAGAAGCAGACTGTGCCCTAGGCCTTTGAGGAAGGGTGGCATTATGGCTGGTGGAACAGATGAAACAGGACATTTCAAGTGAAGGGAAACAGCCTGGGCAAATGGCCATGAAAAGAACAGGCTGTCCAGAGCAAAGAGCAGGCTGAAGAGCATGGGGGACTTGAAAGCAAAGACTAAGGCATTTAAATTTGATTTGCTAGGCCATGGCTGGGAAGGGATGTGCAATGAACTGTTTTCAGAAGATGAATAGAGCAGAAAATGGAAGGTTGGGAAGAAGGAAGCAGGTCTGATGGGGACCATAATTTAACCAAGTGATAGTGATAAGGCTTGAGCAACAGCTGTAATTTGGGGATGGAGAAGAAGGGATGGCTAAATCCTCTAGGCTCAGATTGTTAGCAAGGAAGAAACATCCCCAGTGCCTGCCTCACGCTCTTCCTTGCTACCAGGTGCTGTCTTAAGGCACTTGGCATGCATCATCTCACTTAATCCTCCTAGTCACTCAGAGCGTTACAAAAGATGAAATTGAGTTCCAAGAGGTAAAGTGATTTTTTTTTCCAGAATTCATTCAGCTAGTATGACAGAGTCAAGACTTGATTGAACCCAGCTCTGCCTGGCTCAGAACAGATGCTCTTAACCACAGTGACTGAACATCCTCTCCAAAAGGACCCCTTTGGCCTCATGTGATCATGCTGGGTGACTTTCTGTCACCTTCACCAGCCTCGGGAGCTCTGTCCCCTCCTAGGACTAAGATTGGCCTGAGGCTGCATCAGATGACATTTAGGATTCAGAATCCTACCTGCCGTTAAATATTAAGGAGAATTCATGGTTTCTGGTTCCCTTTCCTTTCTTCAATCCCCAAATCTGCAGGAGAGGAGGCCTCTGGGAGATGAACCAATCTGCTCTGGGAGCCTGGGAGGGGGAGAGAAGGGAGGGGCTGGGGTAGAGGAGGGGCAAGAAGTCCTGGGTTTGAGATCTGCCTTGGGAAGTAGCACTCAAAAGAGCTTTCTGGAAACAGTAAAACCCAGGATGTAGTAGCCAGTGCCTGAGCCATGCAGAATCTTGGTGGCTTTGGAAAAATTCTGGAAAATACCACTGGCCAGTGGGACTAAAAAGAAATGTGAATCCTGGATGCAAGATTAGGTAGGAGAGTGTATCTCCACACCATCCTGGAGGGGAAAGTACATCTCCCAGGGCTACCAGAATTGGCTTTCTCCACTCCACCAAGCCGGGTTCCAAGTGATTGCTCCCTGCGCAAGGCTCTCGGGTCTTCCTCCATCCTCACTCCAATGCTCCAGAAACCCCAGCCAGACTGGTCTGGGGCAGAACAGGGAAGCTGAAATCCTTCTGGTCATCGTGGCCATTCCCAGTCTTTGTTCCTCCATCCCTGAATTGGAACAAAGCCGAGATAATTTCCCGTGGAGAAAGAGTAGGGTAAAGGTACCAATCTCCTGGTGCAGGGGCTCAGTGCTCTGACCCAAATACCACTTTGTGCCTTGTGGACTGAAAATCGGTTGGGGGAGGGCTGGCATGGGCCCTGGAATTTCTCCAGCCAGACACGGCTTCTCAGGAGCTCCCAGAATCCGCACGGCTCTCCTGAGAGTGTACAGAAGAGAGGACGCTCCTCGATCTCTTGCGATGACAAAGCCAATTACTATCACCAAATTGATCTGTGATCCGCCCTGATGGGGACGGATTGTGAAGCTCACATCCAGCAGTTCCGGAAGTGGCCTGGCCCCCACGGCCTGATCCGCAGCTTCCGGCGGGGGTGAATGTCGTCACTTCCTGTGCTGGTCCCTGCCGCCGTCATGGCTGCTGCCCAAGAGGGCAAATAAGCAAAAAGCATTTCTTACTCTTGTGTGTTTGAACAGAAGTTTGTAAAACAAAATAAATGGCACATATGTTTTCTAAGCCCTTGGATGGGTGTCTTCGTCCTTTCAGGTGTTAGAAGAATGAGAATAGCCATATAATCTTTTACAGTGTACAAAAGGCTTTTGCGTCCGTTACTGTTTTCTAATCTTCACATCCAGAGGTAAGCGGGTTGGGCATTTTTGTTACCCCACCCCCACCACAGATGAGGAGACTGAGGCTCAGGGTAAGTGATTTTCCTTGAGAGGCAGAGATGGAGCTTGAACCCTGGTCTCTTGACTCCAGAGAGTCGGTATGGGGGGGGAGTGAAAATCTTCTCTCCTGAAGAGAGGGAGGAATGGAGAGGAGGGGAGGAAGGGATCTGGGAGGACAGCAGGAGGGTCCAGGAGCCCTGTTTGGGGTCACCTGCAGGGTCAGACCAACCATGCTCATCTACCAGCAACAGGAGCGCATGGGAAGAGTTCACAAAAGCAGTTGTTATTCAGAAAAAGAATAAAAGCGCTTCAGAAATTCCAGCTGGGCCTGTGGCCAGCAAGGTCCTTTCCCTTGCTGAACTAGGTATGGCCCTGTGCCTCGACCACTGCAGACCCAGCCTCACATTTGCTGGTGCAGTGCTGGCCGCTGGCGAAAGCCTGTCCTTAGCTTTCCTTCCCAACTCCACGTTCAGTGATGTCACGTTGATAGCTTCAGATTTGCCACAGTGGGATCATTTACACCCCAAACAGGCAAGTGCTACAAATCAGGGCTTTCCCCCATGGAGAGCCAGTTGTTAAACATTCACGGGCACACCACAGCATTCCCTGATGGATGGATGGGAGCTTGCTGGTTGGACTGAGGGATGCCCAGGGATGGTGACAGTTGGGGATGAGGGAGGAACAGGGTAGCTCTTTCACTGCTTCCCAAAGGAAGGGGACAACATTTCTGGTCTGGGAGTCAGGCTTCTTGGTGATCAGTGTAACCTTGGGCAGATCGCCCCACCTCACCAAGCCTTGAGGGCTTGACACTTGATACTTCTCTCCAGTGGTATGGTCAGGATTAGATTTAATGAGATCATAGGAGCTGTAAGAGCTGCAATGTATAAGAGGTGTACAAATAGCCCACCACAGCTCCAGCACCCACCACGGGCTTAGTGAATGTGAGCCCTTCTTCCTACTCCTTCCAACTGAGAGGCTAACAGTTGAGTTCTCCAGCCTCAGAGAGGCTGCCTGCAAGATCCCTGGGGCCACTCCTGCTTACCCCCATCTCTTGCTTCAGCTCAGCTCATCAGCACCAGGAAATGTTTTCCATGATGCTGCAGTGAAGGCCATGTTCATGCCACTGCCAGCATGGACATAGGGGGTGGGGGTCAGAGGAGGCTATTTCAGCCCCAGAATGTGCTTAATAAATCCATATCAAAACCATAAATCCCGGGCTGCCATAAATTCCTCTGGCCTTGGCTCCTCCACCTCATCAGCCCTTTGCCCCAGTTAATCTCAAATCTCAGCATGGGCAGCCAGAGCATCAAGTCTGGTTTCCATTTCACTTACAAAGCAACATCAGCTTGGGTGGCAAATAGCAAGTCCCATATCCCCATTTTAGAGTTGATGAAACCAAAATTCAGAGGAGTGAAGGTGCTTATCC
>PVIY010041085.1:0-21896 GCA_004026745.1 Myrmecophaga tridactyla
ATAAAGTATCAGTGGCAGTAAGAGTTCAAATAGTGTTGAGAGTCTACTCTGGAGATGGCTCTTATGCAAGCTTCAGTTAGAACTTGCTACCTATCATAACCTGCCAACCCCCAACCAGGGCCATTCCAGCCAATCTTAAAGAACACCTAGGGCAACATATACAATTCCACAAGGTTCCATGTACTGCAGTCACTTTCCAGAAATCTATAGCCTTGTCCACATAAGTCCTGAAACCAAGCCTAGCCTCTCCAGAACATCAGATAGTTCCATCTCCCTACCCCATATTAGTGACAGACCCTTCCAATATGAAAAAGTTTGAATCTCCATAGCCCAAACACCCCTGAAGAGAGGGATGGAAATATCAAAGATGATGGTGGAAGAGTGCTTTTTAAATTATTTATTTTTTCTTTCTTAGCTTTGTATATATGTTACATTATACATTAAAACAATTTAAAAAACAAGATATATAGAAACTCTAGAAGTAAAATCCTAGTATT
Source organism: Myrmecophaga tridactyla (assembly GCA_004026745.1). Lineage (NCBI taxonomy): Eukaryota > Metazoa > Chordata > Mammalia > Pilosa > Myrmecophagidae > Myrmecophaga > Myrmecophaga tridactyla. The sequence goes on from PVIY010041085.1 coordinate 498, forward strand.
GTGGAATTGCAACCTATACTAAACTCTGAAATCTGTTCTACAACTAATTGTTGTGCTGTGCTTTGAAATTTATTTTTTTATATAGATATTTTTCACAGAAAAAGAGAAAAAAAGCGATGGTAAAAAATATACATATATTCCTTCTAGCCTCTAATGTTCTAAAGCAGCTAGAAGAAAAAAGTCTGAGATGATGGAATGGTAGCCCATAACAAACTCTGGGATCTGTTATATAACTACTTGTTGAAGAGTACTTTAAAAACTATTGCTTTTCTTTCTTTGCTTTGTATATATGTTATACTATACAATAACAAAAGTTTTAAAAAATCTGTAACAATGAATTGCGTATAATACAGGTTTTAGTGCATTATGAAAATATAATAAATAATATGAACTGATTGCTCATAAATTGAAAGAGATTTTATTTTCTTAAAAGAGGTTTTCTTGTGGTAGTAGATATGTCATCATTTACATTTCTGCACAAAATGGAAATTGTCACCAAGACAATCTATTTAGATTCATTTCATACTTAGCTAAATAAATCAGAGGATTAGATAATTCTCAAAACTATTGTATTAGAGATAAAAGAGGAGAGGAGAAGATATAGGCTTGCCATTGAGTGATATGACATATTGAAAACAAAAATTAAACAATTTGGTCAATACCTCATGACACACATGAGAAGACATGACACACAGAGATGCAAGATATAGTGGTAAAGATGTGATTATTCAATTATCTGATGGAATTCTCATTAGGAAAAACATTTAGATTCAATAATTCTTGATATGCCTTCTCCTTTGTCATATAGAGCAGAATTATAGATTTAATTGTTACCAAATTGGAAATATTTGCATTGAACCAGATGTGAAGGGCAACACATGAAAATGCAAATCTACAACCTTAGATAAGGACAGTTTAGTATAGATGTGACTCAAAAGATATTAAAAGAGTTCTAAAATGTAGGAATTAAGAATATTAGGATTTCATAGCAAAAAATTACAGATCATATGAGGTTAAGGATAAATTCTCTGCCTCCATCACTTCTTTGATCAATGAATGAATTAAAAGATACACTGTAAACATTTTATAAATTAAAAAAAAATAATAATGACACCAGAAGTTATTCTAATGGTGAGCAAAGGGGAGTTATTCATAGGATACTCTAAGATAATGCAGATTTTGAAATGACATATTCAAAAAATAGAAAGTAAAGTCATATGATCCATGCCAGATATTGTAATAATAGAGAATTACACCAAATAATATGATTTAAATGACTGCATGGTTAATGCATCAAATACACAAAGGTATGCAAAAATTGCAAAAGTTGATAAAAAAGGACAACAAAATTATTTTGCTGTCAAAAAGAAAAGAAAATATCCTGTAGTTCAAGACTAGATGGGTGATTTTGTTGTTGTTTTGTTTTGTTACATTTTGTTTTTAAGATGTGAGGAAACTGTTGTCAAATGACTTGTCCAGAGGCACCAGTTGTGGCGGAAGAACTGAAATTCTAATGGTGAAGATGTTTGTTCCTGTAAATCAAAACTACTTCTACAAGGGCCTGGGGTAGGGTAGTGGGGGAAGAGCTCAAGAATTTCCCAGAGAATAAGAATATTAAAGTAGCTGAAGGCTGTCTTGAGGAAGAGGTGTTAATTAATCCTATTTTTAATAAGAGACTAATTACAGAGTGGGATCAAAAGGTGAAATTAAGAGAGAACACAGATATTCTCTCCAAATATAAGTGAATTTTAAAATAGTTACGCAAAGATGAAATGAGATCTCTTGGGGAATGATAGTTATGCATCACTGGAAACATTCATGTTTAGAGACAAACATGAGTCAGAAATGCTGGAAGTGGAATTCAAGAATTTATGGGATGCTTAGACTAAATATGATTTTATTTCTTATAAAATGCTCCACAGAATCAATGTTTGGGAAGTAGCAATTTTCCATAGGCCTTGTCACTTACGGCTGAATTCCTTAAGATTTGAGGAACTGTTCAAACCAACCTTGTGTAAAGGATGAATGACCAGTTAAAAGCAACATAATAAAAAAAAAAAAGAAGAAAAAGAAAAAAAAGCATTTTTATTACCTTTAAATGAGTTAAGGAACTATTACAAATTGTAAACCAGGTAGTATGTGACTATGAAGTAAGTGGAAAATAAAAGCACAACAGAATAAATGAAATGCTTCTAGAAAAAAGAGTGGGAACAGGGTTGTATTTGCAAATGGCCCAATTCTCCACTCTGCACTTCCCAACAGACTGTATTTTTCTATTTGTTTGTAGTTTTCATTTTTTTACACCACTTAAAAAAACTAAAGCCCTGTTCTACATACAGTTTGGCTTACATATATTATTAAAGAGGGTGGGAACAGCTTAATCTAAAGCAGTAAAGTACCTCATATAACAAACAGCGTTTATTCATGGTGTTCTGTTCGATAATATCCCCCATATTCCCATACATTACACACTGATGCTTTGGTTTCTGAGTTGATGACTGATCTCTGAACTATATCATCCTGCACCCAATGGCGGAGTAAATTGTCTTTTGGCTTGTAGTCACAGTTCATTTTGACCTTGTTATTTGTGTAAGTACCAGATTGGGAAATGACCTTATTTGCTACTATATTGCAGTCCCCTGTTTTCCCCTTGGCATTTATGGTCCTTATGGTCTGCTTTCCATTTACAGCCTGGTGCTGACATATTCCCCAGACAATACTATATGTTGTTCATTAGCATTAATGCTTTCTCTCTAAAATCATGGCCTAACATAAATCCTCCTGGTCTGCCAGACCCATTATGCAGGGAAATTCTGCTGAACTCTAAGCAATTTACTAGAGGAGAAATTGTATTATCTAAAATTATACAGCAAATAATTATTTGTAAACATACTATTTTCTCATTAAAATAAACTGATTTCTTTTAAAGAGAGAGAGTAAAAATCATTTATATTTCATCATGTTTGCAAGAGTAAATGACAAAGTGATGGATAGAAAAAAACAAATTTAAACGTGGCTCATGATTAGAATTAGGTAAATCATGCTGGAAGTTTTTAAAGATATTATTTGATTTATTTTCTATGTCTCTAATGACTTTGTGAAAAAAATATTTGGCTTGCATTTAAGCAATTTAAAAGCATAGTGACATTCATTAATATTAATTTGTATCACCTGAAACATATTACTCATTTTCAATACAGTAAGATGCATTATCATGTTTATTCAATCTGATTAAAAGAAATGACAACTCATAGTCTGAAATCAAATAGCAATTAAATGTAGTGAAATAATATTAGAGCAAGACAGTCTTTTTCATTTTTAACCAAAGAAGCATAAGGATATCATTTGCCTTTCTTTCCACTTTTTAATGTGGCTACAAACTACTCAAGTATTTATATGCTCATTTTATTTCCTATAATTAAATTTAATTCAAGATCCTAATTTATGTATAAACTATAAATACACAGGATATATTTGAAACTTTAAAACTAAACTTTGAAGGAAAATTTTACAGGAACAATGTTCAGTTCAAGCTTGATTAGTTTCATATAGATGAGTGAAAACTGAGTCAGTGTGCTGATGTTAAAAATTATGATTGCTGGCAAATTATGACAGCTTTTAAGAAGAAATATCTTATTTTCTTTGATAAGATTAAGATGATTAAAAACTATTGCCAGATTACCAAGGTATATTTTACCTTAAAAATCTCTACTTATTATATGTGTCTAAGTTATTTTATTAGGATACGGTTGTTTTAACATGATTCCATTTATAAGCTATTTTTCTTTAAGTTTATGAAATTGCAAATGTGACATTAATACAAAACATATGGTTTAAATACTTTCCACCAAATTATCAGGCATCCTTTTCTGTTCTTTTATTATGGAGCAGTGGTTCTCAAAGCATGGTCTTTGGAACCAGCCACATCACATTAACTGAAAATTTGTTAGAAAGGAAAAATCTCCGACCTGATCCCAACCTACTAAATCAGAAACTTTGGGGAGGGGCCCATAAATAAGTGTTTTAACAAGTCCAACAGTGATTCTAATTCACACTAAAATATGAACTCTCACTAGTTTAGGGGTTCTCAACCACGGTGGCATATTAGAAATGTTTGAGGAGTTAAAATAAATACATGCATAAGTCTCATCCTATACACATTAAAATAATCCTGCAAGAGAACCTAGTATTTAGTACAGCTCCCCACTTCAATGTGTAGCCTAGATTGAGAACAACTGGTCTCACCTGACATTCAACAGAGAGTACTTCATTTCTCATCACTTCTCTAGATGTGAGGGTGTACCTGTTCATTCATTGACCTTTTGATTAAAAAATTACCGTCTGATCATCAAATTCTGATACCCAATGCCAAACATTCCCTTTCTTTGCATGATCTCCTCATGGGCTCTATGCTATTGACTTATTTTTGCATTTTAAGTGCATTATCCATTTAACTGCATTTTTATCTCTACATACAGACATCATATTAATGATTCTTAATAGATGTAGAGTGACCTACAAGATTCATTGCTCTTCCAGTCTACCCATCTTCTCCCAGAGAATATTTATTTCCTAATAAATATTCAGGTGGATTTAATCACAGTGCAGATTCATTATAGAGACACTGAATTTACTGCTCACTTAAGAACTTAGCTTTTCCCTAAGATGCTACTCCACTATATGATTTGACACCTTCAAGATATATTTTTCTTCAGAAATGGCTACATATTATATAGGTCTAATTTGTTTTATTAGAATATGCTTTTTTTTAACATAACAGTTTATAGACTAGTAGTTGTTGAAACATTATATGGGATACATTGTTAAATTATTTTTGTTTTTCAGGAAGTTTACTTGTGCATTACTTCCTAAAGAATAATTTATAATTCTTTCATTTATATGTAAATATTCATTTGATAGTACATTTGATGGATGTAATACATAAAATATTTGTTTACATTGAAGTGCATATATTTTTCTAATTTTATTTGTAAGGAAGAGCCTTACAGTTTCCTATACGAATTTCTTCCTTCTTTGAAACATGACCTAATCTTGACTATCAAACCATGACAGCAGACTATAAAAAGGACGAAAGAGAGGAGGTGAGATTTGTCTTCACCATCTATGAATGAAGTCAGTGCTCCCTGGTCTCCTGAAGTTTTGCACCTTCAAAGAGTCATGAGTATGTAGTATCTTCATGAGAAGACACCAGGAACCTACAAGTGAAGGAACCCTCATTTGACATGTTACTACTATAGCTAGAAAATTGATTTGTCCTTGGAGAAATTAATTGAAGAACATAGGAATTTTGCTCATATCTAAGATGAAATCAATTTCCTTTACTAAAAATAGAAGAAAGAAGATAACATAGTTGGCTCATAGATGAACATGGGAAAAGAAGAATGAAACTGTGTAATTGCAACAAAGGTATTAGTAGAATAATTTCTTACAGACTTTATAACAATGTGATCATACCGTTAGAACCTCAAAAATTGTGGGAAGGGGACCAACTAGCCAGCAAACTGTGGAATGGAGCTTTTATTGGAGAAAAGCTCAATATGAAAAATTTTCTTATCCTGCATTTTAGGCGATAGGAATTATTTGCTCAGAATATTAAGGAATCTTGAAAAACCTTTGACCTGAAGATAATGAGACTCTAAAGACATCGTGTTAAGCTAACCTCCCACCCCCTTAACTTCTAGTAGTCCCCTTGCAAAACCAAATCTTCCCCAGTCCACACAGCAGTCACTTGAGTGTCCTTGCCCTCTGGCAGCTGCATTCCTGCTATATCTACTGTTTTCAACATATGTTCTCCAGCAGTTACAGCCCCCAGCAGCTGCAAGCTTGTGATAACTTCCCACTTAGTCCTCCCCCCGCACCTGCTTCTAAACTGACCAATGGAAACCTGCCAACTTCTTGCTTCCAAGCTAGGCAATGACAATCTACCTCCCTTTCCCTACTCCCGCTAACATCCTATATAAGCTGTACCCCTTCCCCTGACATCTTAAGCGTCAGCGGTCTGTGCATAACCTCACAATAAAGCTCCTTTAATTGAGTTTTTTTCCCTTCTCCCTCCCGGCTGAGAAACTTATTACATAGTTACCTCAATTTTCATTTCTTTTGTTATACAACTTCCTTTTTAATATATACAGTACATTTTTTCCCTTCTCTTCTTACAGCTGCTTCTTATGAGATTTTCCTTTACTTGCAGCTTATAGAGGCTCTTCTAATATCATGTTAGATGTTACCACTTAACTTGTTTTATTTCACTTTTCGCCTGGTTTCCTTAAAGGGGGAGGAGAGGCTTTAAATGCAAAATCATATTTGTCTCTCAAAACATCTTTGTTTAGTTTGTAGCAAGCAGGCCTCCCCCTCTTTCCGGTTTAGCTGTACTCTGTGGAAAATCCCCAAATCCCCTCTCCTTGCAGGCAAGCCAGATAAGACACATTCCTGGGATAGAAACCCCCTCCCCTAGCCTTCAGGAACTGGTGAAGAGGCACGGAGGCAAGATAAGACATTCCTGGGGTGGGGGCCCCTCAACGGTTCAGCTTTGGTCCATTCTCAACTTAAATCAGCCAATCGTTTACCTTTTCTTTAACATGTCACACAGTCTATAAAAGCTAAGGCTTTTTGTTCGGGGTTCACACTTTCAGAGGCTACTCAGATGAGCCCTATGGCCATAGAAAATAAAACCTGCTTCCCGAAACTACAGATCCTTAGTCTCAGCCTGTCCTAACTCCATGGAACGTTCCTGGAGGCCTGCGGCCTCATTCCTGGTTTTCATGCTACAAATTAGTATTATTATTTCTATTTTACATAACAAGACATAATTAAGTGAGGAGTAAAGTGTGAAATTAGAATGGTAGGTACCACTATTAATCATCTTAATTTGCTCAAGCTTCCATTTTTGCTCAGGAAAGTACAAAGAAGAAACCAAAAGAAACTGAGGCAGGCTGACATACCAATAATCCTTTGAGGTACTAATTAAGATCCCTGCCTCCACGGGGAAGGCAGAACTGTGATTAAATAAGTCATGCTGACACCGCAAGTCTGCTTATCTTCACCAGATAGGCCCATTCCTACACAAACATTCTGCCTGGGCAGTTTTTGCCACTTACTGGTACCCAAAGACGTCCTGCCTCCCACAGTTCCCATGGCTCAGACCTCCTTGCCTCCCCCTCCCCTTTCTCTGTTCTAAGTAGTAGAAAAAGCAGTTACTTTTCTTTGAACAGTAACTTCCTTTTAATTCTGCACCTACATGCACCACTTAGTTCTGTAAATGGATACTGCACCTTGGTTTTTAGAGTCTGTTTTTAACTTAACAAAAACATTTGAAACCGATATTCTTTATTATTTGTATGTCTTCCTGATGAATTGTCCATGTTATAATTATATATGAAGTGTCCTTCTTTATCTCTGGCAAGGTATTTTGCTTAGACATTGATTTTCTGTCATCTTAACACAGCCACTTCAGTCCTCTTGTGCTCAGTGTTTGTATGGTGTATCTTTTCCCATCTATTTACCTTCATCTTACATGTGCTTTTATATTTAAAGTGCTTCCTTTTTTTCATAGAGAGCATATGTTTTGTCAGAATCTCTGAAGAGTCTGAGATGTTCCAGCACATTCATGGCTACCTATTTTTATATATGTAGAAACTGCAGAAACATTCTGTGGCTGAGTTGATGAAAGGAGCTTTATTTCAACTCTTAGTAAAATCAACCAGGTCTACTCATTGCCTAGTGGGTCTCCCACACTCAGCAATCCCAGAGAATGAGGCAATGAGAGCCGGAGAAAGGAATGTCTTACAGGAGAGGCAGGTTTCACTCAGTAGGTCAAAGGAAAACAAAAACAAATTTTCTTTGCCAATAAAGGGCAAAGAGACCATTTCCTTTTCCTGTCCTTTGAGAAAATCTCCTTGGAGATGCAATAGGAAGAGTACTTTAGAATGTAAATACAATTTACCAGGGATCAGATAAGGCCATTGTCTACAGTGTTTGCAAACTAAAAATGTCTCCAGGGGGTTGAGTTTCATCCTTTAACAGAAACATTGGGAAAGTCTGGGGAGATTTATTTTCCCACAATATAATTGGGTCATTTAAAAAAGAAAACAAACATCCTGCCTATTAATCAGATTATCTTGTTGCTTAATATTTAGTATCATTACTTCCATGGTTGACTTATGTCTACCTTTTTATATTTTCTATTCTACTTGTCTACTTTTTCTCAGTTTTTCTTTGCTACTTTTGCTGAATAATATGAATATTTTTAGAATTTCACTTTAATTTTCCTGTTGATCTATTATTTATATTTCTTTACACTTTTTGTATTAGTTGTCCTAGGGATTACAATGGACATCCTTCACTTTTTGCAGTTCCATTAGAGTTAGAACAGTATTTCATGAAGATAACATCTTGCAGCCTTATGTACCTATATCCCTCATTCTTTATTATTGAGGCAAGTTAAGTAGGCGACAAGGGGAAGGAAGTGACACTAAGTCCCATAACAAAAAATTCCTTTGGGCACTCACACCCCTAGCCCCACACACCTAGCCCTCACTCAGGTTGCCATAGAAAAAGAACCAATGAAAAGTGCAGCTCATCAATCCTTATTAGCATAGTCAGAGGGGAAAGGGCCCCTCTCAATCCTTATAATGCAAAGATCTCCAACTCAACTTGCTTCTCCTTTAGAGAATGCCTCAGCTCAACTTCCTTCCAGCATGTACACTCTTTTGCTCCACATTCAAGTTTTGAGCTGTACACACTGGCTAGTCATCAAGTTCTTTCCCATAGCTGAGCTTCCTGCAGCTGATTGAAGAACCTTCACAGCACCAGCCCCTGCTTCGGGTCTGGACTTCTCTGAGAATCCCAGGGGCTCTCTAGCATCCAGCCTCCAAAATCCCTGGGGCTCTCTGGCATTTGGCAGGGAACTCCTGGGGTTTTCTGGCATTGAGCTTGTTAAATTATATGGTTGCACACACGGACTAGTCCTTGAATTCTTTACTGAGGCTGAATCCAGAACTCTGGAGGCATCAGCCCTTGGTTCAAGTCTGGATTTCTCCTATCACTCCTAGGTCTGTCCAGTTTCATTATTTCATTATGACTCTTAAATTCTTAAATATATCACACATACCTTCATTATAAACTCCACAAGAAAGTGTTATAATTCTTGTTTGAAATTGTCATTTTTTTTAAGAATTAAGAGAAATTAAGCAAAAAGAAAAAAAAATAGTGTCTTTTTTCTTTTTACTTTACTAGATATTTAGCATTTATGACTTACCAAGTATCTACCTGAGTTTTCCCCTGCGATCCTATCCCTACAGCTTGCACAACTTCTTTCAGCGTTTCTTGTAATGCAGGTATGATGGAGACAATTTCTTTTAGTTTAGCTGAAAATATATTTCTCCTTCTCTTTTTTTTTTCCTTTGTATGCCATATGGAGGGGGTCACATTTCATTCTTCTTGCACGTGAGTATCCCCTTATTGCAGCCATTTGTTGAATTTTCGTTTTTGTTTGGTTTTTCATTTGTTTGCTTGCTTTCTTTTGTTTTTGTTTTTTTGGTAGGAGGGAGTACATGGGCCAGGAATGGAACCTGGATCTCCAGCATGGCCGGCTAAAATTCTTCCACTGAACTGCCCTAGCACCACTCTCCTTCATTCTTTAAATATGTTTATTTCAAATAGAATTCTAGGTTGACTTTTTTTTTTTTCCTTTGTGTGCTTTACAGATGTTTCATTCTCTTTTGGTTTCCATGGTTTCTGGTGAGAAATCAACCATTAATTGGGTTCTTGTTCCCTTGTATCACCTCTTGCTGCTTTCAAGATTTGCTCTTTCTTTGACTTTTAACTTTTTAACTATGATGTCCTATGGTTTCCGTTGTATTTACCATATTTTATGTTCAATTTGCACCTTCTATCTGCAGATTTCTTCATTTCATTAAATTTGGGAAATCTTAGATCATAATTTATCCATATATTTTTTCTACCTGCTACTCTTTCTTGTCTCATTCTGTTATTAAAATTATCATATACATTGGACATTTGGATAACATCTAACTATTGCTTAATCTTAGTTTATTTTTCTGATCTTTATCTCTGTTCTTCACCTTGAGTAATTCCTACTTCTATATTTTAAAGTTCACTTTCTCTTTACTTTCACTCATTCAACGAAGTCTGTAGAGTTAGTTTTTATTTCAGAAATTTTGGTTTTCAGTTATAAAATTATTATTATTTTTTTAATTTGGAAGATATTTATAATAGCTTCTATTAAATCTTTTTCTGCTAGTTTGAACAACCAGTTCTCCTCAGGATCAAAATTTGGTTAATTTTTTTTTCCTTATAATTTGTATCTTATTTTCTTGGTTCTTTGAAAGGCAGATACTTTCGGATTTTATCATGTCTATTAAATTACTGAGATTCTGGATTTTGTTATTTTTCTCTAATAAATAGTTGCCTTTGTCATAGCAGGTAGTTTTATTCAGTGTGATTGAATAGCAAATCCTTTTTCTTGGATGGAAGCTCTTGCATAACTTATACCTTTTGTCATCTGAGCTGCTTTGCGTCTCTTCTGCACATGTGTAGTTAGGTGAGTTGTGCATTGGGGAGATGGAGTTTGGGGCTCCCTTGCATAGTTCTTTCCTATTTGGTATTTCCTGAATTCTTCACCATCATGCCTTTTTGGTTTCACTTTTCCTGCTTCCTAGGTAAAACTACTGTGGGTTTTTCTGTATATTCCCTGCCAGAACTATGCCTACTGCTTGGACCATATTAAGACCCAAGCTACAAGCCACAGGGATAGTAACTTGTATTTAGAACCCTCCACTGTATGCAAGTGCTTATCTTAAGTAAGCAAGTACTTCTCACTAGAGTCTTACCACTCCTCTTCTCTCTCCACTATTTACAGATAATTACTTTTCGTATTACATCCACATTGTTTATGGTTGTTTTTTGCAAAGTGATTGTTCATTAGAGTCATAGTCTATCTAAACTAGAAGCACAGTTTCTGTTCCCTTTCTGCTTGAAATAATATCCAAACCAGGCTTTTCCTTATCTGAAACTCCTAAGCAACTAATTTAAGAAGAGATTAATATCCTAAATTGTTCCATTGATGGCATCCCCATTATACAAAATTTTCCAAAACACTTTGTATCTTCTTTGTGAAGAAGATCCCCACAAGAAATTTTCCCTTAAAAGCTATGTTTTAATTTATTTCCCTTCCCATAGTAATTGAAAAGGTTCTGTTTTGTTTTCACTCCAGTCACTTTTTAGTCATTCCCTACCATTATTTAATGACCGATAAGTGTGTTCCAATAATGTGCTAAATTCTGGAATAAAGGAGTAAACGAATAAGGCTTAACCCCTGAATTTAAGTTCTCTAAATATAATTTGGCAGACAGACAAGTAAATAAATAAATTATACAACATTCTGGTAAAATTGCAGTTCTAGAAGTATAAACAAGGTTTTAGAAGTGGGGGAATTACTACATCTGTTTTGAGATGAGAAGTAAAATTTTTAGAGAGGAGATTAACATTTGAATTAGATCATGAAAGAGGAATAGAAGTTTTCCAGACATAGTTTTTGATAAAGGCATTCCAAATAGAAGTGGCAATATTTAAAAATAATCTTTTTTCTTATGTTATATTCTGGTTTTTTTTGTGTGTGTTCCTTTTCTTAGGCTAAAAAGTGCACATATTTTAATATCTTTAATCTTTATAATTTGAAAAATGTTCATCTTGTTCGAAAAAGATGTTTTTCATGTGTTTAAAATATAAGGAATAAGAAGTGAATGTAGGATTGTATCAGGATGTGTAATGTTAAGTAGACAAAACTCCTACCAAACTTCTGTGCACCGTGAACAACTATTGAAGACCTCAGTTAGGAAATGTCATGATAAAATTTATATACTATAAAGATATTAAAGATAACTCTGGTGGCATCATGGAGACCATGGAAACAGAAGGTGGTCTAATGGTTCAGACAACTGATGACAGGGATAGGAACCAACCAACTGATACTGAGTATTGAAACTCATTGCACTGGCAAAATGTGTCATATGGAATAGACTGGAGTTTGTAGCTAATTGTAAGTAGAATGAGGGGTGTGAAGGAAATTTTAGTAAATTAAGACCTAAAGTTTATTTTTATTTTTTGTAATTTAGTCAGAGTAAAGGAAGAGATTTTCAGGAGAGGGGAGTAATGGACTTTATTTGTCATTGCTGATTGTGCTGAATATATTATGAAGTCTGATGTCTACCAATCATAGATGACAAAGTAGACAAATCACAGTACATGCTCTTTGATTTCTGACTTTTTTGAAGGGAGTAATTTTACCATTATTATTATTTTCCTATCTCCCTTGCCTTACTTCTTAAGTGATTACTTATCCCCTCTTTTTCTCCCTCCTTGAATCATTTGAGAAAATATCCTGGGGGTAATCAGATCATTGCTTTTGCTCTTTCTTTATTGTTGTTTACCAGTTACTTTCTCACAAACATCAACACAATTTGTGCATTTCATATCTGCACTTTGGGTGGACTCCTAAAATGGCTTCCACATTTACTGTGGTTACTTAAACTATTCCATATTTCCAGTGTTCACTATATTTCTTTCTCCCAGGAGGCATTACTCACTTTCATATTTGAAGCTTTCTTGTTACAATACCAATTGGAGGATTTCCACTCATCTTTCATATATTAAATAAACTGAGACCTAGCAATTGAGTAACTTGTCAAAGGCAAGCCTAGAATGACAAGTTACCTAATGACTACACTAAAATACTTTTCCATTGCACTATGCTGACTCCCAGGTCAAAAATTTGATTAAATTTGACATTTTATTATGTATTTTTTTCTTTGCAGCTGGCTACTAGTAATCATGAACTTCCCTGAGTATGCAAAATGACAACCTAATTATATGAGTTGATATCTGTGACATATTCATCCATTTAAGTAGGTCAGTCAAATATAATATTTTAAATCATCTTCAAGAGACATTTTTCAAAGCAATCTGGTGAGGTAAATACCATTTGATTTACTGTGTTGATGATCTATCTTAATGATTTCTCATCTTATGCCCAAGTAAGAACAATGGAAGAAATGAAACTTATACTTAAAAATTTTCAGTCTGCTATATGTTTCAAACATAAAAGGAACAATCAACTCATAATGTTAGAATTTGAAAAGGTTAAAAATAAAAACAAATAAAAGCAATTTTTCCTATTTTTTTGCATTATGAATAGGAAAAAGACCTATCTAGTACTGAGAATCTTCTCAACATATGAAATGAGCAATTCTAAAATAGAAAAAAATTGAAAAAAAGTCTTCCAAAAATGCTGTAATGACCACATAGAGTTGAATAATATTATAAATATGATGCAGTGAATAGCACACATTATATTGAGAATTCCTGCATGCTTACATCAAGTTAATGCCCAGCAATTCAATTAGATGAATACAATTTAAAAGGATAGGATTCCTTAATAATGCCGTAATGTAGTTTCTGGGTAAAATATTTGACAGTATTTATGGTCATTTACTCAAACCTCTACTAATTTCAGTGGAGATTGTCTTATGAATTTTTCAGTAAGAAGCAAAAGCAAGCTCAATGAAGCAGCTATCTCTCTACCAGTTGCAAAATATTTTACAATAAGTAGTCACTTGTATAAGATTAGAGTTGTCCTTCATAAGTAATGGTGCTGTATGTTTTTGTATTTCCTTCCACTCTTATGCTATGCAAGTATAATCATTACACCATTTTGCTGAAGTGTTCAACATATCTAGACCTTTTAAATTGGTGAACATTATTTGTGATAGCATGCAATATTAATAGGGAATGCCAAAAATTGCTCACAAAATACAACTTTTACATTATAAGATTTAAAAATCTCTTAGTTGTGCACATAAACAGAAAAACATGGTTCTATGTCTTTTGAAAACAACCATTCTCTCAAGCATCAGATAGCAATACTGTTTGGCAAAGCAACATTTATACAATAAAAGGAAAAAATACTTTTCTCAGGTAAATCTAACTCTGTTGCTTTATGTTGTTGAAATTTAGAAAAAGCACAATATTCTCCCTATGAATATTAAAATGAGAAGTCTTTAATCTATCTTATGCATAGAGTATATATTTCCTTTTCAATTTTATACAATGTATTGTGAGAAAGAAGGAAAAGAAAAGAAAAAAAGATATATTTATTCTTTAGAAAATAGGGACAGAATTTGTACAAAGAGGGAATTCAACCTCATCTATCACAGTTTTAGGAGCTTTACAAACAGAAAACCAATAACCATATCACTAAATTCTCTGTTTACTAGTTTTGCTGGAGATACACTAGCTGACCTATTTAGCAAAACTTGTAAAACCACTGGAATCAGAAGGTGAAAGCAATGCAACCAAAGAACAAAAGACCAGGAGATGCCCCCACATGCTTCCCCAGCTAGCAGAGATGTTCCAGATGCTGATAGCCTTTTCTTCATAGTCCAGATGTCATCTCGTTCATGCCTTTAATTTGGACATTTCCATGGCCTTAGAACTGTGAATTTGTAACCTAATACATCCCCTTATAAAAGCCAATCCAACTGTGATATATTGCATTTCGGTAGTTTTAGCAAACCGAAACAGACAGTTCCTTAAAAGATTACCTACAAAAATGAAAGCCAAGTAGTTCCTAAAGCAGTATTTTTGCAGCTGTCTTGAAAGCAAAATTTTTATTTTAGGCCAACACATTATTTTCTTAGAGTGTTTCTTTATTCCTTTCCTCATGCTATGTCCTACTTCACCTCTTTTAAAATCTTTATAAAAGATTTTGAGACAGAAACAGACCTGATGCCTTTTAATTGTTGGACCTACTGAGAATTATAGGGGAGACAAATAAACTGGCTTTATTTTCACTTCCTTACTATGATTTGTTTATGTCTGAAAGTAACTAGATGCCAGTGACACCCATGTCTCATGACTGTTAGGACAAGAGACATACTGGAACTAGCCTCTTCTGAAAACCAGACTGCCCCTTCCAGGGGTGATTACAGAGTCTCTGACAATGGCAGCTCTGCCAGGTACTCTTCTTTTCTAGATGAAGGATAGCTCTACTGCCAGAGGGAAGAGCATGGGCGCAGAGGGTCCAAGGAGCAGCATGAAAATCCTTGCTTTGTTATTTAGATGCATCTTCATTTAGAAAATCCCATCCTCAAATCAGGCATAAAAAAGCATACGTGAAGCAAATGTCAGGGTTACAAATATATGTGCGTAATATATGCAAAGTACCAGAAACTTACATACATTCAGTAAATGCTAATTTTACTATTATCAAAATAAAAATACTCAATATATTCTACTTGCCCGCATGAAAGGAAAAAAAAATCACCTAAATCCATGAAAATACAAGGAACTATCAAATGTACATGATGACCCTTACAAATCAAAAGTAACTACCTTTCTTTGAATTACATTTTTGTAGGACATCAGTATCATACCCTTTATCATTATGTCTTATTACCAGTTCTCAGGACCAGAGTGAAAAAGAGCACGCTTTTTGTTCGCAGAAAAGTTTAGGCTGAAATTGTCATATTTTCATCCTTGGAAAACTGGTAATTTCTCTGATGCATCTTTTTTCATCTCTAAAATGATATTTTATGGTAGCTATGAGGATTGCATGAAATAGCCTGCAGACCTGTCTGGTACATAACAGACTTCAACAAATGTGGGGTTAATTTGCCCTGTTCCCTTCCAAAGATATTATTGTTATGGATTGAACTGTGTGCCTGAAAAAGATATATTAAAGTCATAATTCCCAGTCAACCAGCATGTGAGCTTATTTGGAAATAATGTCATTATAGATGGAATTAGGCAAGATATAAAGAGGCCATTTTAGAGTAGGGTGGGCCCTCAATCTGATATGACTGTTGTACTTATAATAAGAGGAAATTTGGCCACATATAGACAGAGGAGAATGCCATGCGATGACTGAGGCAGAGAACACATGGAATGCTGGCAAGCTGCTTCCAGAAGTCAGGAGAGAGAGAGATGTGACAGATTTTTCACTACAGAGTTCAAAGGACATATGGCCTGCTGGCACCTTCATGTAGTACTACTAAGCCACCAGAACTGTAAGAGCCAATAAATTTCTGTTGTTTTAAGCCATCCAATTTGTGGTATTTTGTTACAGCATCCCTAGCATGCCAAGACAATAATAAAGAATATAATAGTACTCTTCTTGGAGATTTTTTTTGTTTTTTGACCAGCTTTTCCACTGCCTTGATGATAGGAAGGTTAACACAATTCTGGTTGTGGGTAGTGCATTCCAAAGCTTTGCACTATTATTAAAAGCAGAACACAATTTACTTACGGTATTTTCATTTTCTGCTTAATCTCACCTTTACTTATTTCTATTTATTAGTCTTGCTGGTTATTCTATTTATCTATTTTTGTTTGCAACCTTAAAAAAATGGTCAAAACAGTACAACTAAATTTGAAAAAGATAATAAAGTTTCTCACATAATATTCTATGCACAATACACTTAAAATGACTTAGCCCACTATAAGTACCCTTATAAGGAAAAAGTCACCTACCTCTCAGTTTTAAAGAATTTGAAAGCCAAGCTTTCATATAATCATACAATGTATTTCCAAGATAACACCCTGTTGAAACTTGTATTTGGACAAAAATTATAATGTGAGAATACAAAAAAAGAGAATGGTTTAACAACTAAAGTATTAAATTGGTTAAATAGCATGTGCACGAGAATACGTCTACTAGAAAAGGAGGCAGTTCATCATAAGTAGGATATGAAATGTTACAAAAACCCATTCATATCTCTTTCTTTGTATGAACATCATGCTTTCATTTCTTGGATTCCTTCTTGGCCAACTGTCTTATTTACTTTATGTACTTGGTTTTATTAGAGCCATATGTACTAATGTTTAACTTTCTGGCTCCCAAGCTGCTTGATCTGATTCCTAGATTTTAAATTGCTTCTTTTCTCTTGGCACACATTTTTTCTTGCTTTTTGATCTATAAAAGGGGTGCTTTGACACAGCTACAAGATCTGTTTTGCTATAATGATTTTTCCAGCCACATCTGACATTGATGAATTCTAGATTTAGGTACCTAAAGCAAAAGAATGGACTTCTATCCCCACAATACACCCTCTACAATAACCACAAAAATTCTGTATTATCTAGAACTTAACATTGAATATATGAAAGCTCCATGAGTAAAGATTGGGAATTTCAATAAAAAGAGATAACATGATATGAATAAATTCAGATCTCTTGAATAAGATATTTTAATATTATAAGCCCTCCCCCAATAATCAATAGATTTAATTAATGCCAATCAGAATTAGGGTTGAATCTTTTTGAAGATCACCACATTTACTTTAAAACTTATATGGAGCTATGAAAGTTTATCAGAACTAACTTAACTTAAATAAGAAGTGATGGGAGGGAAGTCTTACTTAAGCAATTATTAAGATATCTATAAAGCTATGGCAATAAAATAAGTGAGTTGTTACAAGAATAAGCAAAATAATAACAACATGGAGAAGAATAAGAGCTTAGAGACAGACCCTTAAATATATGGGGATTTACATACGATGAAGATGTTCTCACAAAGCAAAGGAGAAAATATGCATTTTACAGGAGATGCTATGGAACAATCTGTATTACTATGTAGAAGAAAATCAGATCTCCACAAAATGGCATATTAAAAAGGTGGGACAAAAGTGGGTTAAAGATCTAAATTAAAAACATGAAGTTACAAAGTTAATGAAGTAAAAAAAGTTAATTTAAAGTATAGTATCTATGTGATCCAGAACACAGAAGAATTTCTAAAGTTGTGCTAATCAGATTATATTATATTAAGGATCTTTAAGTAAATAAAGGACATAGTTGATGGATGGCAAGCTATAAAAAGATAATTACATTGTCTGAATTATAAGATATACTCCATATATAAGATATGATTGTAAATAAAAAATACAAAGGCTGCTACCACAATATAAAAATGGGCAAAAAAAGATGAATATGCAATTTATAGAATAAAAACTACTAAAATCCAATTATGAAATGGCATGATGTCAAAATTACTGCTAATCAGAGTTTGGGTATGAAAATAGAAAGGAAAAACCCAACAATCCAGAGAGGGTATTGCATGAACTAGTGAAAATATTATTCTAAATAGTGAGATGTAATTCAACCATCTTCACATGTTGTTTTAAAAAATAAATCACTCAGGAAAGTGAACACATACTGAACAGTTAGTGTTTGGACCTTTTCAGGTCAGGATCTAATTTTTTTCATGTATAATTTGAGCTTTCCATAATGTCCTGAATTTTATTAAGCATGATGTTTGTCACTGTTTAATTATGTAGATAATTCATTATTTAAAAAATTATTGATAATAAATTGATACTTTGATTTCTTGAGATCAGTGGCATACAGTATGTATTTCCTTAAGAAAAACAAGAAATGGACAAATCAATTTTACACTTGTATGACTTCTCACTAAATTTATCAAAACAACTTTCTTCTATTTATATTAGACACAAGAAAGGAATGAAGGCTGGTTTGACACTTTTTCATACAAAACCACATGTGGATATTGATGGGCAGCAAATATACTAATGGGCTAAAATATGTTTTTCCCCTATTAAAAATGCTATAGTCATTATTTTTAGTTTGTTACAGCTGCCAGAAATGCAATATTCCAGAGACGGAATGACTTTTAAAAAGGGAATTTATTGCATTACAATTTTACAGTTCTAAGGCCATAAAGATGTTGAAACGAAGGCATCCAGGGCAAGATACTTTGACTCAAGAAAGGCTGATGGATCCAGATCGCCTCTGTCAACTGGAAAGGCACACGGTTAATTTCTGTTGGAGTCTTTGGTTTCTGGTTTCAAACAACTTCCCTGGGGGCATTTTCTTTCTGTATCTGCAAAAGTCTGTGTCTCATGTTGGCTCTGAGCTTTCTCCAAAATGTTTCCCCTTTTAAAGGATTCCAGTACACTAAACAAGGCCCACTTTGAATGAGAGTTATATTTCCATTTAAGCAAAAAATCCAACCCACAGCTGGGTGTGTTGCATCTCCATGGAAACAATCCAATCAAAGTTTCCACCCTAAACATTAAGTTTGTCCTCATAAGATTGGATTAGGAAAGAAAACATGGCTCTCTATGTACATAACAATTTCAAACCAGTACATCATTCAATTAGGTAAATATGAACAGGGAAAGAACTTAACTTTGCTAATAAAAAAAACTCTACACATCTCATATGTATTTTAAAAAATCAAACTTTGTTAGCACAGAATGTCTTTGGAAATGTTCCATCTACAGTTTAGCAAATTCATTGTTTTGAATAAATTGAAATATAAGGTTGTAGGTGGTAGCTCCACCCTGGAAATTAGTTCATATTTTCATTTCATTCAATAAAATGAACTTTGTCTTTTTTGTATTATTTGATTACCTTCTCTGTGCCACAAATAATGAGTTTATATAAAGTACCTAACAAAATCCCAAATACTATTTATAACAATCCTTCTATTTTGTTATTAGTCCCGTTTTACAGAAGAGTAAAGTATGATATTACGTAAAGTAAAATTTTCCACTCCAAAGTCTCCCTAGATATTTTCTATCTATCATATACAGTTCATTTGAGAAACAAAGCTGGTTCATTTACTAAGGCATAAAATTCTTGCTCTGAGATAAGCATCTAGAAAAATCATACACTAGTAAGAGAGAATAGAGAAAGGTGGAAAGAGCTAAATAAAATTCATGTCTAAATGCTTTGAAATAAACTGTCTTACTTAGACTTAGCTAGAGAATTTCCTGTGAAAGTTTTAATATATTCCTAAAATAGTCATTCTTCTTATGGTTTTCTTAATAAATACTTTTCTATTCCAACTACTGTTTCTTTTTGTCTAAGCAGATCCCCATTAATTAATATTGTTATGCTACATGTCTGTTGTCAAGCACCTTTATAGCTTCAGAAAACAACAACAAAATACAAAAATAAAATAAAATAAAAACAGAAAAAAACTGAGATAAAAACAAAGCCAACTTTTTAAAACGTTTCAAAGCAAACAAAACAACAACTTTGACAGTCTTAGTAGTTTCTCAGGTAGGGAAATTCAGAAGAGTATATATTTAGGGTTTTAGGGTCTTTGCTGAGATAGGACTTCTGAGGGGTCTGTCTTGGTTTGCCAGGCTGCTACGACAAATATGATGCAACAGGTGGCCTTAATCAGAGGAATTAATTGGCTCAGTTTCAGAAGGTAGAAGTCCAAAATCAGGGCATTCACAAGGCCTTGCTTTTGGAGTATTCTCAAGACTTTTCTTTCTCCCCAAAGTCTGCAGCATTCTGGCACTGACTCGCCACAATTCTTGGATTTCCTTGGCTTGTATCTCCTTTTGTCTCATGGCTATCTTTCTCTCCTTGTATCTGCTCTTCTGGTTTCTGCTGACTTCTGACTTCTTCCTGTGTGGTATTCACTGGCTTTCAAATTTCCTTTGCTTATAAAGGGCTTCAGTAATACAGATTAAGACCCGCCCTGATTCAGCTGGGACATAGCTTCATTAAAAACACAACTTCGAAAGTTCCTATTTAAAAGAAAGTTTACAACCTCTGGAATGTTGACTAAGATTATGTCTTTATTGAGTACATAAGGTAATCTATCACAGGGGCCTAAGTGGGCTTGGACAACATTTATGATTTAATTTTGGGTTAGTGGGCATAGTGAGGTGAGAATATTGAAGCAAGTGTCTATAAGTCAACCTAATGAATTAGAACTGAAAAGTAAACAATATAATTTGGTTTGGAGTCTTGTCTCACAGAAGCAAGTAGCTACCTTATTTTTGCTTGAAATAAGTGTAGCTTAACACAGGGAAAGGAAAATTTCTTTGGTACCAAGTATTTTTCAACCCAGGGACAGGAAATTATGTTCATTTCAGTTACTACACTGAGTGGTCTTTTGAATCCATGATGTAAAGTTATAAAGTATGTACAAATCTATTAAACATTTATTAGACTTCCAGCCTATGAGGTTTAATATAAAGAAACTTATTTCTGTCAAGTTTTCATGAAGTAAATTTATCTTTTTTTCTTTTACTAGATATTTGACCTTGGATAAACCGTTTAAAATCTTTAAACATCAGTGTTAGCAACAGTAGAGTGAGAATAATAATACCTATTTTGCATATTAAACAAGGTTTAAGTGAGCAATAATGCAATAAAATATTGAATTCAGTGCCTGACACATTATGAATAGGATTATATTGCAGATATTAAAGACACATAATTTAAAAATTGACATAATTACTAATTCACTGTGACTCCTAAAAAAGTGTTGAAACTAGTCAAAATGATTACTTTGAGAGTATCTGCAACTATGTTATGCCTATT
>PVIY010041086.1:0-21896 GCA_004026745.1 Myrmecophaga tridactyla
CAATTGTGGGTGTGACCTTTGATTAGATGGAGATGTGACTCCACCCATTCTAGGTGGGTTTTGATTAGTTTACCAGAATCCTTTAAAAGAGGAAACATTTTAGAGAGAGTCAGAAATGACAGAGCCGACAGAAACTTCAGAGCAGAGCTGACAGTCAGAGAACAGAGACACGGATGTTTGGAGATGCTTGGAGCCCAGCAGACATTGCCATGAGATGTTAAGCAAGACAGAACCTGGAGAGAGACAAGGGAAGCCAAGAGATGAAGGCCAGCCCTGGGGAAGCAAAGTGAGGAACCCCCACAGGAACAGAGCCTGAAAGCAATGGGGCCCAGGAGCAAGGGACCAGCAGCTGCCAGCCCCATGACTTCCCAGCTGACAGAGGGGTTCCTGACCCATGAGCCTTTCTTGAATTAAGGTATTTTTCCTTGGATGCCTTAGTTTGGATGTTTTCATGGGCTTAGAACTGTAAACTTAAATTCCCCCTTTTAAAAGTGGTTCCAGTTCTAGTATATCGCATTCCAGCAGCTTGCAAACTAACACAACACCCACAGGGATGGATCAAGTTTAAGAACATATTATTCTAGGGAACATAACTCTAAGCCACACAGCCCTCTCTCTGGACTTCAAAAAGACATGCTCTCCCCATGTGTAAAACATATTCATTCCATCACAACATCCCCAAAGCCTTAACTTATTTCAGTAACAATGTTGTGTACAAATTCTCACCAGAGTTGGTAATGATGGTGGTCTGTCCTGGGGCACAACACCCCTCTATCTGCGGAGCTGTGAAACCTAGAAATATAGGTCATGGGTCTCAAACCATTCTGGAAACCAGCAGGGCAAACTTAATTAGATTTCAAGGTCAGGGAGCCATCTCTGGATCGATGCTTGTCCTCCAGGCCTGATGGAGCAGCAGCACCACCCCTTCTCAGTGCCTGCACAGTGGCCCCGCTCTCCCTGAGCACTGGGGTGAAGGCCTCACCCTCTCTGAGCGCCGGGTTGACCACGTTGTCCATGAACTCTGTTTCATGGCCCCACCGTCTTCTAGCCTTGGGGTGGCAGCATTCTCCCCTAATGAGGGGTGGAAAGCCCACCCCTTCCAAGCAGCAGAGCAGATGTCCTGCCCCCTCCAGATGCAGCGGCGACCCTGCCCTCCCCCACACGAGTGGGGCCTTTCTTTTGGCTCCAGGATATCTCTCTGGTCCAGACCTCAGCGTCCATGGTTCTGCCCTTGAAGGCATTCTTCCTTCAGTCCATTCTTTCTCTGTCCCTTCCAGGCTAGGCTAGCAGTGGTTCTGTTCATACCCATTTCACAAGAATCTCGCCTGCTTTGCATGCAATTCCCAGGGGTCTAAACCATCCAGCTGAAGGACTTTCTATAGCCTTCCTGGATAATGGCACCTCCAGTCCTGACTTTCACGGAAATGGCTGGCTGGATGCATGTTTGTGACCCATGATCCCACACGCTCTTTAGCAAAGGATTGTTCAGTTGAACCCTCCTAAACAGCCCTGTCCTCTGGGAACTCACTTCCCAAGCACTTCAGCTAGAGCTGCTTCTGGCCCTTGGAGCAGCTACTTGGATAGACTCAGAATTTTCCAAACCATCAATTTCTGGTTTCTTTGTGCATTAGAGTTAGGTTCTCAGCATATCCATTTCCTCTCAGGTTTTGCCATAACTGCAAGGAGAAGCCAGGTGGCACCTTTCTTCGTTAGCTTGGGAATCTCCTCAGCTATATATCCAAGTTCATCATTTACAAGTTCCACTTTCAGTCTGGCATCAGAATGCAGTTTTGCCATGCTCTTTGCCACTTTTAAAGGAGGGTCATCTTTCTCCCAATTTCCAATAACATAGTCATAATTTCCTTCATCAGAAGTACCTTTATTTCTACCATAGTCACTTCAAAGTAGGCTTTTCCTATCAAACGTCTTTCAGTTCTTCTAGCCCCTACCCACCACCCAATTCAAAAGCCAATTCCACGTTGTACGTATATGTAATGGCAGCTCCACACTTTCCAGTACCGAAGATGACTTGAGTTTCCTGGATGCTAAAACAAATACCTAGCGATGGGTTGGCTTAAATGATGAGAATTGATTGGCTCATGATTTTGAGGCTAGATGTCTAAAATCAAGTAATCATCGAGGTGATGGTTTCTCCCATGAGACTGGCTGGGAGTCTCATGGCTGGCTGCTGACAAAACTTGGCTGCTGTCTCCTGTCCCGTGGCGGTGCACATGGTAGGGTCTTTCCTGGCTTCTCTGGGTTCCATTGACTTCAGCTTCTGTCTGCTCCCTGTCTGTTTCTCTCTCTATAAAGGACTCCAACCATAAGATTTAGACCCATCCTCATTCAGGTGGACTGCACCTTAACTGAAGCAACCTTATCAAAATGTCCCACCTACAATGGTTTCACACCCACAAGGATGGATTAATTTTAAGAACATGCTTTTGGGGGGCACATAGCTCCAAGCCGCCACAGGAGGTGTGTTTGTTTCTTTATTGAATTCCTACCATATGCTAAGCACTGTATGAGTTCTTACAATATGAAGACGACTTCATAGTCCCAATTTAATAATGGTGGCAGGGTACTAAGTGCTGAAAGAGAGAGGTCTATGCTGAGTTCTGTGCAAGTGCTGAAGGAAATATTGATATCTCCACTTGATAGGTCAGGAGATGACATTTGAGTTGGGTCAGAAACATGAGAAAGCATCTGCTTGGTGATCAAAAAGTAAGTTACAGTACATTCCAGGCAGTGGGAACTGCATGGGCACAAATATAGAGTAAGGAAAATGCATGGCTGATTCAGGAAGTGCCTTGTGGCTCAGTATGGTGTGCGTTCAGGAATTGTCTGGGGACGTGGGTGGATGTGAACTGGGTTGGAACCTAACCATTTCTTACTGTACTAAGAAATGTATAAGCCCCAATCCATTTTCTGTTGCATTATAACCCCATGGGCTTGCTTAAGAAAATGTGGCAGGCCCTCAGGGCAACTGCATTTCTACCTTTTTCTCTCCCACTCAATGAACTGGTATTAACTACAGAATATTATGAAGAATAACAGTGTTTATGCTTGCATAGAGAGGGAGGGAGGGAGAGGAGAGAGGAAGTGAGGAGGGGAGGGAGGGGAGAGAGAGACAGAATGGGGAGAGAATGGAGAGAGGGGGAAAGGGAGGGAAGGGGAGCTCGATCTTGACTGATTGATTGATTCAGGAGCGGAACTCAGGTAATGCATGGTGAGTGAACAGATTTTGTATAGAATCAAGGGCTTATATATTTTAGATTAGATATAAGATGTGAGGAAGAAACAAAAGATTATAGATGTAGTTTTCTAGTTCAGACAACCGGTTGGATGTAAATCTCATTGCATGAGACAGAAGGTAAGAGAAAAAATAGATTTGGGAGTCAAGATAATGAGCAGTTTTGGGGGGCACATTTAAGATGTGTGAGGGACTTCTGGGTAGAGAAGCAAAGTAGGCTACATTTCCAAAGTAGGTTGGAAATGTTTATCCAGAGCTTGGGAGAGAGTTGGTGGTTTTAGATTTGGGAAACATCAGAGAATAGGTTTTAGGGGTGTCACAAAAGTGAATAAGATTTCTCAGGAAGAGTGACTATAAGAAAAAGAGTTAGGGCAGGTATTGGCCATGTTCAAAGCAGAGATGGCAGCAAGATGGTGATTCCGGGCAGGCAGTATGGGCTTATTTTTCCAAAGAAAACCCAGTAGTTGCACCCTGTTTTGCAAAAACCATCAGTGTTTGGGAATTATTCTGATGATGATGATGAAACTTCTGAGTAAAGCCTTCAGAGGAAAGTGGCTAAGAAGCAAGTGATGGAAACAGACCACACTGGAAATCCACTGTTTATGACTATGATAGCATTTATGATGAAATGTAGAAAAAAAAGGAGAAAAGTTATCCCAAATTATTCTTGGGAAAACACCGAAAGCCCAAGCATATTCACAGCTCACTAAAAGCAGTTGAGATCAGAAAAAAGGAGCAGGAAAAAAGAATGGGAAAAAAATTCAAAGAGAATGAGACATGGAAAAGGAGACTTTGAGGATAAAGATTGATTTGTGTCATCTGCTCATAAGAAAAAAATGCATGAGAGAGCTGAAGAGGAGGAAAGAAAAGAGGGCTGCTGCATTTGAAGCAGTTTGATGTAACTAAGCAGAATGACCTCAGTGGATTTTATAGGTACCTATTAAATTAAGCAGCTGGTGAAGAGGAGGTACCTAACTGCAGCTTTCATGAAGCCAGGTCTGGAATAAAGGAAGAGAAATCTAGAGGTTACTCTGATGAAGTGAGTTCAGAGAACGAAATACCACATGAGAAATGGGTTCTCCAAACTGGTGTGGAGGTAGAGGAAAATCCAGATGCAGACAGTGATTTGGATGCAAAGAGCTGCGAGAATGATGAAATGGAAGAAAATAGTAAAGTAAACTGCAGAAGATTAAAAGCAGAGAGACCTCCCAGAATGACCCCGAAATCACAGGAATCAAACCTACTCATGGTCATCTAGTGAAGAAAGAGGACACAGTGCCAAATGCCACACAAAAAGTCCCAAGTCAGGAGGACATGAGAAAAGGGAAGATAAGCTCCCAGAGAGACAACCCAGGGACCAGGAGAGGCGTTACACTGACCTGATTACCTAAAAGAAAGGAAGGCTTTCTATAGGCATCTTGAGGCCAAGCATTGAGAATTTAACTGGAAGAGACATGAACAAGAAGATAAACCAGGAGGAAGAGACCAGAGAAAAAGAGAAAGAAATGACAAAGAGTGGAAAAGGGAGAAAGATAGGGAGAAATATCTCCCAATAGAACAAGAAAGAGATGGACAACGAAATGATCATAGCAGTGAGGAATGAGGAGAGAAGGAAGAGAAAAGCAAAGAAAAGGAAGAGCATGTGAAAGGTCAGAAGGAAAGAAATGAGAACAATGACAAATACAAAGTGAGGGAAAATGAGAAGTAAGCAATGATAAATGTAAAGACAGGGAAAAACTAGAAGTAAGTGTTCAATCTTCAGAAAGAATTCAAGACGGAAAAAAGAAAGCAGCCTATATTCTAGAGCAAAGGATAGGCTGTTTGGCCAGGAAAAATCCAATCAAATGAGAAACATGGAAAAGGACAAAGAAAGAAACCCGGGGAAGTCCATTAGCTCTGACACATCACTGGAAGCAAAACACAGAATCACAGAGAAAAGGTTAGAGAATGGCAAAGAACGAGAGAGTCTACCCGAGGCAGTAAGCAAATTTGCAAAGCAGAATAACGAAGAAACTGTAATGTCTGCTAGACAGGTACTTGGCCAGGCAAATGGCACAGGTTAATGGAAAGACCTATACTGAGAAGGAAGATGAATGATGGCTGTACCAACAGAGAGATCTAGGGAAGCATAGAAAATTATTACTTTTATGCAACTCCTGGAACATGTTGCATAAAAGGAAACAGAGTGTTAACGATGGTTTGGGAGGATCTTTAAAAATATTTTTTTTCAAAATTGAGTTTTGGTTTAGGTTTAAGATAGTCCCTTTACCATGAATGTCTGAATTTATATAATCTTACTTAGTACCACAATCTTGGTTTTATTTAAGTAATTAAATTAAGAGGTGCGTAATGCCTGTAGGAAGTTCATGAGGACAATTGGCTCTACTACAACCATTCAAAAAAAAAGGATTTAAACAACTACCCTAATGCTGATTTTGATATAGAATCTGTTTTGTCTTACAAATGCTGAATTTCCGATTATAATACATGGAGATGGATAATAAAGTAGAGAGAAAATATGGTTATGCTTTATGCTCTGAGATTCGTATTACAGTATAAAATGTGCGTCTTGTCTAAATAAGTATGCAGCACACTTGGGCTTATGCAAAAATAAAAATAGTAGTATACTTATAAAAAAAGAATTAAGGCCAACTTTTAGGGTCTAAAATGTTTGAGTAGGTGGATACAGATAAATAGAACATCACAAAATATACTGGGAAGGAGTAGCCAGAGGTAGCAACAAAGCCAGGGAAGAGTGCAAAGAAGTCAAAGAAAGACAATCTAAATGTCATAAAGCAAAGAGATGAAAAAGGGCAAGACTGAGTGGAAGGTCTTCAAAATTGGCAGTGCAAAGGTGAGTGGTGACTTAAGAGTTAGTTTTAGCCGAAAGGTACAAAAGGAGCTGAAGCAGCTGGGTCACAGAAAATTAAGATATAAAGGGAGATGAGGAGGTAGAACCAGTGAGAACAGGCTGTTCTGTCAAGAGATTTATAGAGGATAAGGAGAAGAGAGGGTAGCTTAGCATTCCAATTACAGCTTTTATTTAAGAAGACTTGAGTGTATTTATAGGCTTAGGGGAAAACGCCAAGGAGGGGGAGAAAATGAAGATGTGAAAAACAAGTGAGATGGATGGAACAGATGCCCGAGTGAGAGTGAGGCAATGGGGTCAGGTTAAAACATGCAGCTTTCTGTCATTTGGAACCAGATCTGGGGAGTAGCGGCCAAATTGGCTTGTTTGAGAATCTCCTGGAGGAGGTAGAAACTACCTGGAATTTCGCTGGAACCAAGAGATACCCAGGGTAGGAAGCAGCCAAACTGGAGATAGCAGTTTGGCCTCCTGGAACCATCCATGGTATTTTTGGGTAGGACCCACGTGTAATTCAAGTTACAGAAAAAACACGGGGCATCTCCTCTTAGCAGTCATCGTGCTGAGACACACTTACAGCTGAGTCCCAGACTTTTCTTTCATGTTGCAGAGAGTGCTTGGCAGCTCACCAGCTGACTGAGTCTGGTTATAGGAAAAGTCAATGAATTTATCCTGTGTCAGCGCTTATATATTCAATAGCATGTAGTTAGAAGCAATAGTGAATTCCCAGATTAGCAATTTTTATCCAAAAAATTTTTTAGAATGTCTAAGCAATGGTGATTTGAAAATTTACAATTTTAATCAATTATTTTTCAAATGACATTTTTTCCTAATTTTATTATGTCTATCCAGTGGGTAGATCATAAACACTTCGAAAAAAGTGATTCTCATTTCTTTAGTGTCCACCTCATCAGCTGCATTTGATAAAAATGGATTAATTTGCTTTGAACGTGCAAAGCCTCTAGGCCTTTTGTCTGTCCTCGCATTCGCTGGTAATGATTAGTAAATCTGAATGTTTTTCAGGCCAACCTTATATCTTCTTGAGTTTTTGTCTTTGTGACAGGGTTAAGGGACTGAAGTGATGTATGAAAATGACAGTTGCCCTAAAGGACTCTTTAAAAACGGGAGGCAGTTTCCTGGTGCCTGCCTGTGCAAAAAAATAAATTAGTTAAAAAAAAAAAGGGAGGCAGTTTCTTCATTTGAAAGAAAGTTAATTATGATCTGTTTTTTTTTTTTTTTTTGTGAGTCTAATTGGTACTCTAAACACACAGAGTTTTATTGCCTGTTGCATGATTGATAATCCAGTCTGGACACTGACTTGTTCCCAAATGAACAAGCCCCAAAGCTTTAAAGGCAGTTGAATTTAAACCAGTTTTGACCCTTCAGTTTCTAGGGCCCCTTACAGGCTGGGCATCTTTGTCTCTGTTATATTCAGGGTTAGTTTTTCTTTTTTTTTTCTTTTACAAAGTGGATTTATTAGGTTACAAATATACAGTTCTAAGGCCATGCGGATGTCCAAATTAAGGCACCAACAAGAGAATGCCTCCACTCAAGAAATGCCTATTGCGTCCAGGGTTTGTCTGTCACATGGGAAGGCAGATGGCGGTGTCTGCTGGCCCTTCTCTCCTGGTTGGTTTCAAAATGGCTCTGTTAGCTCCTGTGGTTCCCTCTGTCTCCACCTGCAGTGTTTTCTTTCTCTAACTGTCTGTGGGTCCTTTCTTAGTTGCTCCAGGGCAAAACTCTGAGTTTCATCTCTTAGCTTAGCATCTCTGGGGGCGTTTTCTGTCTCCAAATATCCATCACTTGGTTTCAGATCTCTCTGCTCTCTGTATTGGCTCTGCACTCTCTCTGCTTTCTGCCTTTTATTCTTTTCGTAGAGGACTCCAGTAAAAGGATTAAGAAACATCTTGAACTGGGGAGGTCCCATCTCTAAATGGAAACAACCTAATCAAAAGATTCCACCCAATAATAGGTCTGCCCCACAAGATTGTACTAAAAGAACGTAGGCTTTCTGGAGTACACAACAGTTTCAAACCAGCACAGGGAGAATCAATTTATTAGGGGTGATTCTCTCATCCTCCCCCTAACCATTTGTGTTGAGTGGGCCAGAAGACAACTTCCCTTACCAGGTGACAAGAAACATATTGAAGAGGGGAGCACCAGGAACTCTCAGAAATGCCCCAGAGGAATATTTTCGGTAGGGCAGGAATGACGATAGAAGATGCTACACTTGTCAAAACCAGGGCTAGTTTTTAATCCACAGTGGGAAACCTACATTTTGCAAATGGAGAAACTGAGGCATAGGAAACAAATGAGTTGTTTTTGAGTTTCCCAGGGAATTAGTAGTGGGAGCGGAATTTATCTTTAGAAGCCCTTCAGTTTGGGATTACCTTTGGAATCATTAGGATTTTTCATGCTCCTCTTATTCACCAAGGGCAACAAATTTAGGACTTTAATCTTATCTCCAGATGAGGTTTTATACATATATTCACAGAAACAATGACAAGATTGAAAGTATCAATATTCATCATACAACCTAATCTTGGGTTCCAGATTAGATTCCATACCACTATAGTGTACCGTCAATTAATATTATTTATAGATCTAGCAGTTATCTTATAAATAGCATAATTTTATCCTTTTTTTTCAAAAGGGGCTAATTTGTTGAATGAAAAAATTTAAAATGTACTCCAATAGTTTTTGTAATCTGTTTTGGAATTTCCTCACTTAAAAAAAATTATACCATGAAATCGTACACACACACATGCACTTACACACAACAAAAAACATTGGCCTAGCTTCTCTCTGGGGGTCCCTGGTCATTATTACTCTAGTAAGAAATAGTCAGTTGGTTGGCTTGGGCTTCAGTCTTTCTGGGTTTTCTCATATGTGATATTTAAAATGCCACTGCTTTGGTTTACCCACCCAAGCCAGGTCAGCCTGTCAGGAAGTCCTTGTGGGCTTGTTTATGGAGAGACTGGTTCTTTGGTGTCCTTGTACCAGTTTAGCTGAGTGAGGAATGAGAGGAAGCCAAATTTGATTGTCTGTCTGGAAACATACATCATTTCTGGTTGTTATATCATGTGGATTAATGTGTATATACATTCATGCAGAGCAGTAGTTTTTCTATGGTGTGTTTTCTTCCATGATTATAAAAATGGTTGAACCTTGGTTGCTTAGTTCTTTTTTTCTACTGTACAGCCTATACCTCGCCCACGCCCACCCCTACCTGGGTATAAAAAGGACTTTGGGGATCTTACTTTTATTTCTCTCTTAGGAGTGACAATTCTACGCCATTAAGGCCTTTTTCTTGGACATTCTTTTCTCTGTCCCTTTGCTTTTCTAGGAAATGGGGGAGGCAGTGTTATATAAACCATTAGTGCTTTATTGAATAAATATTATTCTCCTTCTGCAACGACCCAGATAAATTTATTGATTGTTTGCTTGGTGTCCAGGAAGCTTTCCTTTTTTTAATAATTCATTAATTACAAATGAAAATTAAAGCCCTTCGAGTCAGTGGCAGAGGGCACGTTTGTACTGCCAGACTCTAGTCAATGCTGAGTCCAAGTTAATTTCCTAAAGCTTAAAAGAACATGCTTATTTTAAGCATATTGATGGATTAACTAGTGTATAATTTTGCATGGAACTACAGGTGAATTTCTTTATAAAATGGTATGATTATTAAGCTACTAAAAATAACTCATATATGCAAAATAATTTACCATAAGGGTAGAGTGATAATTGTGTGTGTGTATGTATGTATTTATCAATTGCAACATCCAGGCAAGGCTTTTCTACTTCTTGGTATTTGGGAAGCAGAATCCGATAGATTCTGGGAAAGACAAGCCAGTCTTTTTGTAATAAACCTGAGTGGAGTGATTAAATTCAGAACTGACACTGCTGGAAAAAAATGACTGTCATACTAAAGTTTTAAATTAACTCATGAATTTTATATCTTCCCACTCAAAAATGATCCCTAAGTCCTCAAAGGTATATAAAAAAGAGGAGACAGGACCGTGCCTGGTGTGGCTGAGGAGTGGCAAGTCGGCCAGTGTGCCTGGAGCAGAGTAAGTGAAAGGAAGGAAGGAGGAGGTGAGGCCAGAGAGGTGATGGAAGCCAAATGGTGCAGGGCCCTGAAAGCTAGTGTGAAGACTTGGGATTTTTACCTTGAATGGGATTTGAAGCAATGAAGGGTTTTGATCTGAGGAGTAATGTGATCTAACATTTATTTTAACAGCACTGCTCTGGTTGCTGGTTTTTTTTTTTTTTTTTTTTTTAGTGCTGGTACAGTATTGGTGGTACATGAGAAGGCGGTAGTCTTTGAGCCTCTTTCCTTCTTCAAGGGTCTGGGATGGAAACTGTGTCAAGGATGGAGATTCTCCGTACGTTGGGGGATCCAGGGAAAGGACTACACACTAGCCTACTGCTCTCTTCCTCTTGTGCTATTGCTGGGGCACGTGTCCTTGGAGGCCACGGATACCACAAAGCTGACCACCCTGTTTGTGTAGCCAAATTCATTGTCCTACTAGGACAAGCTTGACAGAGTGGTTGTGGAGAGCAGTGCCAGCACCCTTATCAAAGGTGGAGGGCTGGTTGTCACTGTTGGAAGGAGACAATCAGGTCTTCATTGTAGCCCAAGATGCTCTTTAGGGCATCTGATGCTTGTTTCACCATCTTCTTGATGTCATTATACTTAGCAGCTTTCTCTAGACCGTGAGTTCAGTCCATTGCTGACATATTGGGGGTGGGAACACAGAAGGCCAGTGCCTTTCCATTCAACTCAGGGATGACCTCGCCTATCCCCTTGGCAGCACTAGTAGATGCAAGGATAGTGTTCTGGGCAGCTCCATGGCTGTCACTTGGGCAATCCCACCGTCATTACACCACCGTTTTCTCAGAGGGGCCATCCATGGTCTTTTGGGTGGCAGTAATGTCATGGGCTGCAGTCATGAGTCCCTCCATGATGCCAGAATTGTCCTGGCTGACGTTGGCCTGGGCGCGTAGCAGTTGGTGGTGTAGGAGGCATTGTTGACAATCTTGAGGGAGTTGTCAGATGTCTTATCGTTCACACCCATCACTCACACGGGGGCATCAGAGGAAGGGCAGAGATGATCGCTCTTTTTTTTTTTGGCTCCAACATTCAAGTGAGTCTCAGACTTCTCAAGGTAATGAAGACACGAGTGGACTTCACAACATATTCAGTACCATTACCACTCTATTTGACGTTGGCAGGATCTTGCTCCTGTAGGGTGGAGATTGGCTCCCTGTTTATGACATCCTTTCTGTTCTCAACCCTGATGGTACTTTCTAATTTGTTTAAAGCCATTTTATTGAGATATAGTCACATACCATACAATCCATCCAAATTGCACAGTCAGTGGCTTTTAGTGTAATCACAGAGTTAGTGCACTTACAATCAATTTTAGAACATTTTCATTACTCCAGAAGGAAAAACTCCAACCCCCTTAGCAATCATCTTTCAATTCCTTTCTCCCTCCCCAGCCCTACTTAACCACGAATCGAATTCTGTCTCTAAAGATTTATCTATATTTACGTTTCATATAAATGGGATCCTAGAATATGAAATACTTTGTGTCTGGTTTCTTTCATTTAGCATAATGTTTTGAAAATTTGTTGTTTTTTTAATTAGAGAAGTTGTAGATTTACAGAAAAGTAATGTAAAAAATGCAGTGTTGCCATATACCCTACTATTGCTGACACTTTGCATTAGTGTGGTACTTTTGTCACAATTGAGGTTAACTGTGGTCCATAGTTTATTGTGTTAGTCAGGGATCTCTAGAAAAACAGAACCAATGGGGGACATCGTAAATAGGAGATTTATGAAGGTGTCTCACACAACCATGGGAATGGAAGATTCCAAAATCTGTAGGGCAGGCTGTGAAGCTGGCAGCTCCGATGAAGGGTCTGGATGAACTTCACAGGAGAGACTCGCTGGCTGAAGAAGCAGTGAAAGAGTCTCTGTTCTTCCTTAAAAGCCTTCAACTAATTGGGTAATCTCATTGTGGGAGACACACCTTAGTTGACTGCAGGTGTAATCAGCCACAGATGCAATGAAATGACTGATGACTTAATACACCAGCCTTCTGGTGTATCAACCAGCCATGAAATATCCTTACAGCAATGGTCAGGCCACTGCTTGCCTAACCAGACAACTGGGCATAATCACTGGGTCACGTTGACACCAGACTCTAGCCATCACATTTGTATTAGGTGCATTCCACCCCCATACCACCCAGTTATTAACATGTTGTAATAGCGTCATATTTTATTAGAATTCACGAAAGAACATTCTTCTATTTGTACTATTAATCACAGTCCATCATCCACAGCAGGGTTCACTGTGTTATACAGTCCAATGTTTTAGCTTCTAACCTTCTTTCTATTGATGTACACGGCCCAGAGCCTCCCCTTGCAGCCACATTCACAGTTTAAGTTCAGCACTGGTAGTTATACTCACAGTAATGTGCTAGCATCACCCCTATCCATTTCCAAATATTTAGAACTAACCTCAATAGAAATTCTGCACAAATTAAGTATCAGTTCTCCAATCTCTATCCCCATTCTATCCCCCTGATAACCTTTATTCTAGATTCTGGCGCTATGATTTTGCCTATTATAATTAGTTCCTACCAGTGAGGTCGCACAATATTTTCCCCTTTGTATCTGGCTTATTTCACTCAACATGCTGTCCTCATGGACCATCCATGTTGTTGCATGTATCAGGGCTTCAACCCTTCTTACAGCTGAATAATATTCCATTGTGTGTATATATATATGCCACATTTTGTTTATCTATTCATGGGTTGCTTCCATCTTTTAGCAATTGTGGAAAATGCTGCTATGAACATCCGTGTGTTCAAATATCTGTTCACATCCCTGCTTTCAGTTCTTCTGGGTATATACTTAGTAGTGGGATTGGCAGACCATATGGCAATTCTATATTTAGCTTCCTGGGAACTGCCAAACTGTCTTCCACAGCAGCTGCACATTTTGCATTCCCACCAGCAGTGAATGAGTGTTCCTATTTCTCCACATCCTCTCCAACACTTGCAGTTTTCTGTTAAATAGTGGCCATCCTAGTAGGTATGAAATGATATCTCACTGTGGTTTTGACTTACATTTCCTGTCTGTAACATTAGATAGTGATGCTGAGCATCTTTTCATGTGTTTTTTACCCATTTGTATTTGCTTTTTGGAAAAATGTCTTTCAAGTCTATTGCCGATTTTTAATTGGGTCATCTTTATTATTGAATATAGGATTTCTTTATATATTCTGGATATTAAGCTATATGAGATATGTGGTTTCAAAATATTTTCTTCCATTGAGGAGGCTGCTTTTCCACTTTCTTGACAAAATCCTTTAAGTCAAAAAAAATTTTAATTTTGAGGAGTTCCCATTTATCTATTTTTTCTTTCATTGCTGTGCTTTAGGTATAAAGTCTAAGAAACACGGCCTACCACAATATTCTGAAGACGTTTCCCTACATTTTCTTCTAGGAATTTTATGGTCCTGGTTCTTGTATTTTGGTTTTTGATCCATTTTGAGTTAATTTTTGTGTAAGTGGGAGATAGGGATCCTCTTTCATTCTTTTGCATGGATATCCTGTTCTCCCATCACTAGTTTATGAAAAGATGATACTGTCCTAGTTGAGTGAACTTGGCAGCCTAGTCAAATATCAACTGGCCATAGATGTGAGTCTCTATTTCTGAACTCTCAGTTTGATTGCATTGGTCGGTATCTTTATCTTTTTGCCTGCACCATGCTGTTTTTTTTTTTGTTTGTTTGTTTTTTTTGTAGCCACTGTAGCTTTGTAATATGCTTTAAAGTCAGTAAGTGTGAGTCCCCCAACCTCACTCTTCTTTTTCAAGACGTTTTTGGCTGTTTGGGGTCCCTTCTCCTTCCACATGAATTTGACAATTGGCTTTTCCATTTCTGCCAAGTAGGCTGTTGGAATTTTTTTTCACGAATGCTCTCCCCTTTATTTTCCCTTATATCCATGTGGCACAGAGGTTTCCTGTATAACAGGTTGAGTGACTTGTGTTCTCTATAAGCCGAGGCAGAACCAGGGCTTAAGTAACCTGCAGCTCAGCAGCTAACGTACGCCTGAGGGGCCTCAGGAGATCCGCTGTCCCCTCAGGGTCCTGTAACTCTGTGGGAGAATGCCTCCAGGGAGATTCAGAAAACGAAGTCCTGAGAAGAAGGCCTGTGTTTCCTGGGATCTGGATTTCCACAATAGTCAGTTGTTGATTACTTTCTCTGCTCTTTTTCAGCAGCTTCTGGGTGTCAGCATCAAATTAATCTGTCTTCAGCTGAGGCTCTGGGGGCAGGGCCGGAGGGAATTTGAAGTTTCAAGGCTCCCCACAGCACCTCTCTTCCACCAGGTCCCATGGTGTTCTGACCTAGATTCATATCGATCAGGCTCTTATTGGCGCTGAGAGCAAAAGAAGAGGGTTCCATGCAACTGAGAGGAGTGAGGACACATCCCCACAGCCACAGACGTTTCGGGTTACATGGTGTTTCCTTCAAAGTCTTACACAGAGACATCAGTCCAGTAATCCTTATGTCATTCAGCCCCAGACCCCAGTGAGGTTGACGTACATTTTGTTGGAGAAGATTTGAGAGAGGATTGTCACCAACTTCGGTTACATTTCAGCACCACAGCACCAGCGTCTGCAGCTTGCAGTCGGGTAATGAAAGCCCTTGCACAGAAGTCTCGTCCTGCCATCTCCGAGGCCGTTCTTTGCCAAGCACAGGTGTGCCAGCGTCTGGAGGACAATCAGCATAGGAGAGCAGTCCTCGCGGCAGGCTTCAGGCTGTTGGAATCTTGATTGTGATTGTGTTGCAAATGTAAATCAATTTGGATAAAACTGACATTTCAGCAATATTTAGTCTTCCAATCCATGAATATACAGAATGACCTTCCATTTATCTAGGTCTTCTTTGATCCTTTTAAACAATGTTTTGTCATTTTCTTGTAAAGGTCCTTTACATCCTTGGTTAAATTTATTCCTAAATATTTAAGTCTTTTAGTTGCTATTGGAAATGGATTTTTTTCTTGATTTCTTCCTCAGATTGCGTATTACTAATGTATAGAAAACCACTGAGTTTTGCATGTTGATCTTGTATTCCAGCACTTTGCTAAACTTGTTTATTCACTGTCGTAGTTTAGCTGTGTATTTTCCAGGACTTTCTGTATATAGGGTCATGTCATCTGCAAACAGTGAAAGTTATACTTCTTTTCCAATCTGGATGCCTTTCATTTATTTTTCTTGCTTAATTGCTCTATCTACAACTTCTAGCACAGTGTTGAATTACAGTGGTGCAATGGGCAGCCTTGTCTTTTACAGATCTTAAAGGGAAAGCTTTCAGTCTTTCACCATGGAGTACAATGTATAGCTGTGGGCTTTTCATGTACTCCCTTATTCATGCTGAGGGAGTTTCTTTCTATTCCTATCTTTTGAACTGTTTATTCAAGAAAGGATGCTGGATTTTGTCAAATGCCTTTTCTGCATCAATTGAGACAATTGTGGTTTTTCCCCTTCAGTTTGTTAGTGTGGTATATTACAGTAATTGATTTTCTTGTTCTGGACTATCTTGCATACTTCGGATAAAACCCACTTGATCATGATAATTAACTCTTTTAATGTGCTGCTGGGTTGGACGTTTTTGGATATTTGTTGAGGATTTTTGCATCTATATTCATTAGAGAATTGTTTTGTAATTTCCTTTTCTTGTAGTGTCTTTTATCTGGCATTGGTATTAGGGTGTTCTTGGCTTCATGGAATGAATTAGGTAGTGTTCTCTTATCAAATTTTTTGGGAAGAGTTTGGCAGGATTGGCATTAATTCTTCTTGGAATGATTGGTAGAATTCACCTGTGAAGCCATCTGGTCCTGGACTTTAC
Organism: Myrmecophaga tridactyla; assembly: GCA_004026745.1. Lineage (NCBI taxonomy): Eukaryota > Metazoa > Chordata > Mammalia > Pilosa > Myrmecophagidae > Myrmecophaga > Myrmecophaga tridactyla. The sequence continues at coordinate 16,045 of PVIY010041086.1, forward strand.
TTTGTTGGGAGGTTTATTTCCCATCAAACCTTTACTTTCAATCTCTTTACTTGTAATTGGTCTGTTGAGGTCTTCTATTTGTTACAGAATCAATGTTGGTTGTTCATGTGTTTCTAGGAATTGGTCCATTTCATCTAAACTGTGTAATTTGTTGACATGTAGTTGTTCATAGTATCCTCATATCGTCCTGTTTTAAAAAAAATTTCTGTGGGTCAGTAGTGTGTCCCCTTCTCATTTCTGATTTTATTATTTGCATTATCTCTGTTTTTTCCTTGTTAGTCTAGCTAAGGGTTTGTCAACTGTATTGATCTTCTTCAAGAACTGACTTTTGGTTTGTCAATTCTATTTTTTTTTTAATTCTCAATTTCATTTTTTTTCTGCTCTAATCATTATTTCTCTCCTTATGGTTGCTTTGGAAGTAGTTTGCTGTTCTTTTTGTTTCCTCAAGGTGTGCAGTTAGGTCTTTGATATTTGTTCTTCTGTTTTTAATGTAGGTTTTTAAGGCTATAAGTTTCCCTCCCAGTGTTGCCTGCCTTCTCTACATTCCACAAGTTTTGATATGTTGTGTTCTTGTTTACATTCATTTCAAGATATTTACTGATTTCTTTTGTGATTTCTTCTTTGACCTACTGATGGTTTAAGAGGTTTTGTTTAACTCCATATATTTGAAAAATTTCCAGTTCTCTGCTTGTTTTTGATTTCTAGCTTCATTCCATTCTGGTCAGAAGAAGTGTATGATTTCAATTTTTAAAAATTTCTTGAGTCTTGTTTTGTGACCCAACATTTGGTCTGTCCTGGAGAATTATCCGTGAGCACTTGCTGTTTTGGGGTGCAGTGTTCGGCATGTGTCTGTTAGGTTTAGTTCATTCATCATATTATTCAAATTCTCTGTTTCCTTATTGTTCCTCTTTTTGGATGTTCTATCTGTTGATGAGAGTGATGTATTGAAGTCTCTAACCATTATTGTAGACATTTCTATTTCTCCCTTTAGTTTTGCCACTGTTTGCCTCATGTACTTTGGGACACTATGGTTAGATGCATAACTATTTATGATTGCTATTTGTTTTTGGTGGGTTGCCGTTTTTTTTTTTTTAACAATTTTTTGTGTTGTTTTTTTTCAATTTTTTTTGTACGCTGTGTGGTGGGGGTCATGTATATCTGTCTTCTGTCCATAAGATTTTGATTGTCCTTTCTTCTATTTCATTCTTTTTCCATGTGAGTATCCCATTATTGCAGCACTATTTGTTGATTTATTATTAATTTTTTTGGAATTGCCCATGCTGGAAATTGAACCCTGGTCTCCTGCATGGTAAGAGAGAATTCTACCACTGAATTACCCTTTCACCTTGGTGGATTGCCTTTTATTAATACATAGTATACTTCTTTTCTCTTATAACAGGTTTGCATTAAAAGTCTATTTTGTCTGACAGTAGTATAGCTGCTCCAGGTCTTTTACTGTTTGCATGGAATATCTTTTCCAGCCTTTCACTTTCAACCTATTTGTGTCTTTGAATTTAAGGTGAGACTCCTGTAGATAGCTGTGGTAGTTAGATTCAGTTGTCAACTTGGCCACGTGAAGGCACCTAGTTCTGTTGCTGTGGACATGAGCCAATGGTACATGAACCTCATCTGTTGCTCATTACATCTGCAGTTGGCTAGGGGGCGTGTCTGCTGCAATGAGTGACATTTGACTTAATTGGCTGGTGCTTAAATGAGAGAGTGCAAAGTAGCACAGCCCAAGCAGCTCAGCATACCTCATCTCAGCACTCACAGCTCAGCCCAGGCCTTTGGAGATGCAGAAAGGAATCACCCCGGGGAAAGTTGTTGGAACCCAAAGGCCTGGAGAGAAGGCCAGCAGAGACCACTGTGTGCCTTCCCACGTAAGAAAGAACCTCAGTGGAAAGTTAGCTGCTTTTCCTCTGAAGAACTGACAAAATAAATCCCCTTTTCTTAAAAGCCAATCTGTCTCTGGTTGTTGCATTCCAGCAGCTACCAAACTAGAACAATAGCATATAGTTGGAGCATACTTTTTAAAATCCATTCTGCTGATCTATGTCATTTGATTGGGTAGTTTAGTCCATTAATATTCACTGATATTACTGTAAGAGCAGCACTTACTTCAACCATTTTATCCTTTGGTTTTTATATGTCATATCTCATTTTTGTCTCTCTTTTACCCTTTTAGTTACCCTCCCTGATGGTCTTCATTTCCACACTCTCCTCCAAGCCTCTCCCTCCTGGCTTTTCTTTTCGTGTTTCAGAACTCCCTTTAGTGTTTCTTGTAGGACTGGTCTCTTGTTGATGAACTCTCTTAGTTCCTATTTATCTGTGAATATTTAAAATTTCCCGTTATTTTTTAAGAACAGTTTTGCCAGGTAAAGAACTGTTGACTGACAGTTTTTCTCTCTCATTACCTTAAATATACCGTACCTCTCTTTCAGTACTTTAAATATATGATAACACTGCCTTCTTGCCTCCATGATTTGTGATGAGAAATCGGCACTTAGTCTTATTGCACTTTCCTTGTATGGGATGAATTACATTTTTTCGGAATTCTCTCTTTATTTGTGGTACTTGACATTATGATTAGTATGTATCTAGGAATACGTCTGTTAGGATTTATTGTGTTTGGTGATGTTGTGCTTCTTGGATGTGATATTTATATCTGTTTTAGTTTGCTAGTTGCTGGAATGCAATATACCAGAAATGGAATGGCTTTTAAAAAGGGGAATTTAATAAGTTGCTAGTTTACAGTTCCAAGGCCTAGAAAATGTCCCAATTAAAACAGATCTATAGAAATGTCCAATCTAAGGCATCCAGGGAAAGATACCTTGGTTCAAGAAGGCTGATAAAGTTCAGGGTTTCTCTCTCAAGTGGAAGGGCACATGGTGAACACAAAGTTTCTCTCTTGTCTGTAAAGGCACATGGAGAACACAGTTAGGGTTCCTCTCTCAGCTGGAAGGACACATATCTGCTAACTTTTCCTGGCTTCTGGTTTCATGAAGCTCCCCTGGAGGCATTTTCCTTCTTCATCTCCAAAGGTCACTGGCTGGTGGACTCGGCTTCTCATGGCTATGTCATTCTGCTCTGCTCTCTCTGAATCTCTCATTCTCCAAAATGTTTCCTCTTTTATAGGACTCCAGAAATTTATCAAGACCCACCCAGATGGGTGGAGACATGTCGTCACCTAATCCAGCTTAACAACCACTCTTGATTAAATCACATCTCCTGGGAGATGATCTAATTACAGTTTCAAACATACAGTATTGAATAGGGATTATTCTGCCTTTATGAAATGGGATTTTGATTAAAACATGACTTTTCTAGGGGACATACATCCTTTCAAACCAGCACATTATCTTTCTTAAGGTTGTGTAATTTTTTAATATTGTTTCCTTGACTATTCTTTCTACCTCCTTTCCCTTTTCTTTCTCTTCTGGGACACCTATGGCCCATATACTTGTCTATTTCATTCTGTTATTCAGATCTCTGAGACACTGCTTAATTTTTTTCCATTTTTTCTCTTCTTTCTGTAAGATTTTGATTGTCCTTTCTTCTATTTCATCATTCTTTCTTCTGCCTGTTAAAATCTGCTGTTTTATGCCTCTAGTATATTTTAATCTCTTGTATTGTGCCTTTCATTCCCATCAGATCTGTTATGTTTCATTTCACACTTTCAAATTCTTCTTTATGCTAGCCCAGTGTCTTCTTAATATGTTTTATGTCTTTAATCATATTTTCATTCATCTCCTTGAATTGATTTTGGGTTTATTTGAACATATTTAATTAGTTGTTCCAAATTCTGTGTCTCCTCCAAAGTTTTATTTTGTTCTTTTACTGGACCACATTTTCCTGGTTCTTAGTTTGGCTTGTAATTTTTTGCTGATGTCTAGCCATCTGAATGCCTCTTGCCTAGGTTTTATTGTTGGTTGGCTGTATGTTAAGGTTCTTCTTTGTCACTTGGATCAACTTATTCTGGGTCTCTAGAATTGCCTGTGTTTAAGTTATCCAAGTTTTTCTGTTCTTAATCTGATCCTTGCCCTGGATGTATGGTATAATTTTTAAGATTGTACTAATTGTGCAATTATTTCATGCCCCAGGAGAAAGCTTCCTTTCTTCTAGTTCCTTCTCCAGAAATCTTGATCTATTCAGTTTGTATTTATTATTATTATTTTTAAACTCTTATTTCATTTCCTCTAGATGCTTTCTCCTGGAGTGCAAATTCTGGGAGATGTGGGAAGTGTCACCCTGGAGAAGACTTTCCAAAGTCAGTATTTTCCAGCCAAAACAAGGCCAGTGACCCACAAAGTGGGCATAGAACAGCTCCAGAGAGCCCTGAGGAGGGGTCAAGAAAGACACCAGAGCTTTTTTGATGACACCCTTAGGTGTTCCTTTCTGGTAGGGGACAGGGCAGATGTTGGCAGTTTGAGGAGAAAGGAAAGGATATGAAGACATCATCTAGGAAGAGGTAGACATTATCTTCATTGACATGAAGTGGGACCCTCAGACTAATGTCCTTTGTGAGCTTTGGGTTAATGATCTGTGAGGAGATGAGAATAGAAAGCAAGAGTAAGCATTTAGAAATTTTATAAGCAATTGCTGTTGTTGTGGCATTTTTATTGGATTTCACAATAGTATTGGTCTGTAATGAGTTGGAAATAAAACACAACAAACAATTCAAGTGGCACTGGACTTAAGAGAGTGGGAGAAAAAGGACTAAGAAATGTAGAAAGATTGCTGCCCAGCATTGAAGGTCCACCTGAATTTTGTGGCCATGAAGTTGAAGTGAGGCTGTTCAACTCACTGAGTATTTTTCTCCAACTTCATTCTGCTGCATAGAGACAGAATAGACAGAGTTAGACTTTTATCAGGGTTGTGGTTTTGCTAAGTGGGTCTGATGAAATGGGAGGATCCAAGTGAGGTGTATAATGATTGGGAAATTTTAAGCTGGGGAAGAACGAAGAAAGATCCTTGGAGCATGAGAGACCATAAAAGGGTGTTAGGATTGAGGGAATGTAGGTCTCAGAAGAATCAAGTGTTGTTGGAGTTAGGTTCTGGAAGGAGTGAATGAGAAATACAGAAAATGGTGATCAGAGAGGAGCATTCTTGGTAAAGAGCTTCATCACAACAGCATTTATAATAGCAAAAGTGGTGGCAGAACCTGCATAAATTATTTAGCTTGGACACAATGGACTATTTTTAAGGCCCTTGTGGTAGGTTAGATTATGTACCCCACTGAAAGACACTGTCCTAATCTTCTCTTTTCAAGTTTTAAGACAACTTTTAATTGATAATTTCAAATATATACACAAGTAGCAATAATTGTATAATGAACTCTACATACCCATTACCCAACTTCAGTAAGTATTAGCTGATGACCAATATTGTTTCATTGGTCATCCACCCCTTTCCAAGTCCCCTTCTACTAGGACCTTTTTTTATTAAAGAAGTCGTGGGTTTGCAGAGCAATCATTGCCTACAATACAGTATTCCCGTATATCAGCCTATCATTGACACCTTGCATTGGTGTGTGTTTTAGTTTGCTAGCTGCTGGAATGCAATATACCAGAAACGGAACGGCTTTTAACAAGGGGAATTTAATGAGTTGCTAGTTTACAGTTCTAAGGCCGAGAAAATGTCGCAATTAAAACAGGTCTATAGAAATGTCCAATCAAAGGCATCCAGGGAAAGATACCTTGGTTCAAGAAGGCCGATGAAGTTCAGGGTTTCTCTCTCAAGTGAGAAGGCACATGGCGAACACAGTCAGGACTTCTCTCTCGGCTGAAAGGGCATGTGACGAACACGGCATCATCTCCTAGCCTCTTCTCCTGGCTTCCTGTTTCATGAAGCTC
>PVIY010041087.1:0-21857 GCA_004026745.1 Myrmecophaga tridactyla
GGATCCAGTTTTCCTACAACAACCCCACACTAGACTCAGCAGCCTGGCTGCAACTCATCAGGCCTGGTTTGCTCAAATCTTGCACACTCCCAGTTTCCTTAATTAACCCTTGGCCAGTTCCTAGGAGTTGAGTTCCTGGAAGGTTCCAATAGAGCCAGTGTTTTGCATGCTGGAGGGCTTGAACCAGCTGTACCAGCGCGTTTTGATAGCGTGTGTAAGCAATGTGATGACTTCTGCTTTCCTTCTAGGGGTCTGGAGATTTAGAGTCTGGGCTCAGTTGTAAGTGCACCATGTACCTACGTGACTGATTCCAGATAAAACCATCCACTCCAAGGCTCAAGTAAACCTCCCTGGTAGATACCACTTTGTGCACATTGTTACAGTTCACTGCTGGAGGACTTAATTGTGCTCTGTGTGTCTCCACCTGGAGAGGACTCCTGGAAGCTTGCTCATTTCCTCCAAACTTTGCCCCATGTGCCTTTTCCTTTTATTTTGTGTCCTTTCACCATAATAAACCTTAAGTGTGAGTTTAACAACCTCTGAGTCCTGTGAGTCCTTCTAGTGAGTCCCTGGACTTGGGGGTGTCTTCGGGCCCTGACCCCACTACCTTTCCCTTAAGAGACTGCTCTTTCTTTGTCTGGGTCTTTTATAGGCCTCCTGCTATAGTGACGGGGCAGAAGTTATACCTTTCCAGAAGGCAAGAGACCTCTGTTTAATTTTCTTTTCTAGCACAAATCAGCTCTGGGCTCCTGAGCTAGTCAGACTTCTTAGAGTTTGTATCTGATTTGCAAGATGATCTGCAGTCATGAAGACCTGAGCTCATTTCTTAACTCTGCTACCAGTAGAAACTCACTCACTGAGCCCCTCAGAGCCTTTAGGTATAAAATGAGGAGAGCATTGTCCTAGGAATCTTCCTTGGACCTACCCTACTTCCAAGCCTTACCCTACTTCCTTTATCTGCTTCTGGGAGGGCTGAGCACCTTCACTGTGAGCAAAGTGAGTGTTCAGCCAGGCTTGAACACTCAGCCTCAGATGACTCCATGCTAATTCACATCTGAAGGACCCTCTAGCTTTGCCATCCCCCCCACCACTCTCTGTAAGTTTTCTGTCTTCTACCTATAAACACATTTATCTAATCCCGCAGTCAGTGGGCTCAAGGAGCTTGAACCCAAAAGTCCTAAAATCTCATAATTGCAACTACTTTCAAGGATTGTCCAGTCCAACTTCTCTGCTGATGATCTTGCCTTTGACCTTATTCCAAACAGATTTTCTTCTACCTCGCTTGGCTGCTTCGTGGGAAGGAGAACTCACTACCACTCATGGCAGTGAGCTCCTGCAGACATCATTTAGCCAAAGCTCGCTTACATTCGTATGAAATCCTGCTTCCTGTGACTCCCTCAACAAGTTTTAGTTTTTCTCCACAGGCCACCATGGAGAGTTGTTCCACAATTTTTGAGTGTCTGCCATTGTGCCATATATTTTAAATAGGTGCTCACAAAAACTGCTCTGAACTGAGCATTATTATCATTCCTAGTTCTACAGATGAGAAAAAGGTTCAAAGAGCACCTAAAGAGCAGAATAGTAAGGAAACCCGATCCTCTGTAACTACAAAGTCTACAGGGAATTTCTTTCCCACCTCACCAGGCCACCCAATTCTCTTCCCTCTAATGGGACTCGCATCTCTCTGCAGGACATTTCTTTTCCAAGCCCAAGGGTCTCAGACCTTCAATATTACTAGTTAGCCATTCTGATATATTAGGGCCATTTTCTTATGAATGTATTCAAGTGTGTCCAAGTTTCTCTCTATGTGTGGTGACTAATGTAAGTCTGCAGATGTATTCAATCCTGCACAGCCTGCAACCAGGTCATGTCTCTTTCCTTCTAGACACTATCCTTTAAGAATGAAGCCCGAGATCTGATCACCTATTTTTTTGTTTCGTCACTTCATATTATCTACTTGTTACCTAAAATATTTGGGGTGGTGTTTGTCCTTCATGTATAGTCCATTTTCTTCTAAAGTTCTTTTTGGGTCACCTGAGTACAGGGTGGGATATTTACACCCTCTATTTAATCTTCCGAAAGTGAATCTTACTTCCTGTTGTCGGTATCTCTTGGATTCCAACAAGTTGATGCAAGACAAGATGGGAAATGTTCAAGCAGGCTTTTGATCAGAAGACTAAGGGGAATCATGAAATTTTCTACAAATAGCTAGAAATAAAAATGTTTGCAGAATAGCAAAGTGCTGTTTTCTGATCCTAACTGACATTGGGCTAAAATAGCTGGCACTGTTCCAAGCTTCTAGCCCCCCAAGTGCCTTTGCCTCAAGACAAAGTCACAACCCTTCTTTTCTGAGGTGTACTTGTCTTGGCACTGCTCCTATGACATTCAGGCTTTATTCCTTCTGGAGTTGCTTCCTCTGCAATCTGTAGCTCCAGGACGATCTCTGCATCACATCTCCACTCTGTCACTGTGTTCTGACCCTGAGGTTCCTGAGATAGAAAGTTTCCTTCCTGGGTTTCAGTCCACCTTGTACTGGCTTTGAATATGTCCTTGACCCTTTCTTAGAGGAACATACGACCCCATCTCTCTTTATTCTAGTTGTAGGAAACTATTTAAATCCTGATTCAATCTGCTGAGATATCTGTGAATTCTCAAATTTCTCATATCACGTGAAAGCTCTGTGAAGCTGCCTTGAGTCTTCCCATTTAACTCAGTGCTAATAATGGCAGGGCTGCAAACCCTGCGATCCAAGATGCCCCTATACTGCTGTTGGTCTGTTAGTGGCCACCCTTTAGGATGACCATTTAGAGAGCTATTTGTTTGCCTAGTTTAGCCCATGTTTCCTATCTTGCCTCTGAAAATTTGCATTCAAAATAAAGTGGCAGATTAGTAAACCACTGAAGCAGATCTGAAGCCTTGCCCCAAAGAACAGAGACCTGCAAAGAGTAAAGCTAAGCCAAAAATGATCAAGAATGAGTTCAACTAAAATGTGCCTACCTCTTCTGCCTCAGTAGATGTGTGAGCTGGGAGGAAAACGGAACCAGCAGGAGATATCAGTAAACCTAGATACTTTGAGACCAGAGCTTTTCAAACTGTTGGTGCCAGTTCTCAAAGTGCTTGTTAAGATACTGGGATTAAGCATTGGAAAGCTGTATTGCAATCTGTCATTCCTTGCAGGTCCATGCAGGCGCTGTCAGTGTCTGCCGATGGGATGTAGTGTGGGCGCTTTGTCTAGCAGAGGGTCTGATGGTGCAGTTCCAAAGCCAGGACAACTTTCTGGAAGCGTTGATCTGATTAAGAAGTATGCAGAGTATAAATCAAATCTCCACTTCCTTTATCCAGAGAAACTCGATGTGGAAACAAACCAACCAAAAAAACATCAGTTATACTCAACAGTGTGCTTGGCGGCACATTAAAAACTGTGAATACAAAAAAGCTACTCTTTTTGAGGTCATTCTCCTTATCTTGTGATAGGAGAGAAAATGATCATAAACAACTATTATTGACCGCTGAAACAGGATGGTAATTTAAGGGGAAATTTTTGTGGAGAATGTTTGAATTATGGGGTAAACTCTTAGTGTTTCTGCAAGATAGGAGACCTGCTAAGTTTCCAGAAGGTTGTTGACTCATTAGTGTCAGGTATTGAACTGTTTGTCACAGGTATTGAGATTAAGCATTAGAAAATTTTATAGCAATTTGATAGGCTGAGACGACCTGCTAGGTTTTCTATCTTAAAATGGGCAACAAGAATTAATTATGCATATATCTTTGATATTTTTAATGATCTTAAATCTTTCATGTATGAAAGAATTCAACATGTTTCTCTGTATTAGATAGGATTGATGTATAAAAATGAAATTAGAACGCTGGAAGTACAGACTTTCCACAGAGTGTTAAGATGTGTTCTGTAATAATTTTGATAATTATCAAAGAAATAGGTTAGCTGTTAATATTTGACATCTGATAAAAGGGATCACCAAGAACCTTACAAATTTCATAGAGTGTTTCCCATTTTGTTAGACCTGAAAAGGAAAGCATGGCATGGGAAATCAATGGATTCAGAATCAACCTCTTCATGGAAAGATAATGAAATTAAACAAAACTTTACAGGAAAATCATTGCAGCTGGCTATTGGTGAAAGATTGAAGATGAATATTGAAAAGACAGCATCTCTTTCCTCATTTTTGATGAAATTAAAAAATAAATATGTTAAGGTAGCTGAGATTGCTTTGACATGCCTTGTTCTATTCCTATTAATATATTTCCACAAGGCTAGAATTATTATGAATAAAATAAAATAGTAGAGATAAACCTTCTCTCCTTGGAGTGGCACTGCCCTCCATTCGCCTGGATTAGAGACTTGAGCAGCAAGAAGCAGGCATAATTTGGAACATCAGAACTTTACATATTTACTTGGGGTGATTTACATTCACAGGGTACATATCAACATTTCACATGGATAAACACCATTTCCTTCATAACTTTGACTTTAAAAGTGATTACCAAATGCAAAGACCAGGCAATGTGCTATCAACCATCTATGCACACTTTGAATGAACACTGTAAATGGTTTTGATCCTTTTTCCTATATTATAGTTATCTTAATTCAATGATTGAAATATAATTTTATGCCTAGTGAATCTAATATTAAAAACTGGGGCTTGTATCTTGAAGGTCTTTTTTTGGCCCATTTTCTATTAATTCCATTTTAATGTATTAAATGGAAGACTATATCTTGACAATATTTTAGATGGAATTATTACTACAATACAATGTATAAAATGGAAAACTGTATCTTGACAAATTGGAAGTTATAAAAATAACATGCGCTTCACAAAAAAGAGTTTGAGAAGCACAGAGCTAGGCTGGCCTTGTATATCCACGTCAGTGAGAGGCAGAGAAAGCAAGGAAATAATTTATTAAACAAATTGATCAGGTGTAGTGGGCTTTACTCCAATGCACTTTTTATGTATACCATAATAATATTAAAATATGAAAAGCATGTGTGACTAATTTGGACATTATAAAGGAAGATTCATGATCATATATATATGATATATTATATATATATATAATATATATTATTTTGATATATATCCACTTATGGGAGTTTGGTTTAGAGTTTTAATCATAGGATACAACATTCTGTGTTCTTTTCCATTTGATATCTTACAAATGTGTTAAATATGGCCACATAATTCTCTTTTCAGTCACTTTAATGATTACTTAAAATACATCATCAATTTGTTATTCTTTTTTCCTTAGAGAATATAAAATACATATTTAATTGAGAAAAGTTCCATGCTAAACATTCAGATTTTTAAATTGTTTTCTGTCATTAAAAAAGTGAAGTACATCATCTTCTCTATCATGATTTCCCACATTGCATGTCATTTTCTTTGGGCAGTTTGCACGAATCTTTTTTCCCTGCATGAATTTAGCTTGCTCACATTGGTAAATGATCCGTTCAGCAAACCGGTAGGAGGTGAAAACAAAGGTGGTTGTGTCAATATGGTCAATTCTGTGAGACATTATTTCAAGCTGTTTAAGTTGGATTTTAAATTTGAGTCTGAGTGGAGGGGAGGAGCGACCTCATGGGAAACTGAGGCCCGAAGGTAAGAGAAAAGATATTTCTCACAGAGGGAGAGGCGGTACTGAGGCCCCAGTCTGGGGGCTCAGCCAGCACGCGGGGAGCACGCAGCCGAACAAGGGGGACCTGTGGGCTGGTGCCTTTACTGGGGTACAGGGTGGAGGTCAGCTGATTTCCCCTGGATGCCAAGGATTGGTTAGCTTCAAGCAAAGGCACGCAATAAGGGAAAGGGATCGGGGGTTCTTGGGCCGAGGGGACTGCGAGCTGATCGTTTGGGGCCAGCTGTGGGTTTGGGGTGAGGTGTGTGGGTGGGTGGGTTGATTCAGATGCAAGTTTGGGCTATGGAGGAGTTTACACCCCAGGGCTGGGAGCTGCTTATTAATGAGGCCAAAGGTCAGCAAGTGGCTTAGCCAAAGTGAGATGGAAGTCGAGGCAGCACACAAAATAAGTTGATGTTAATGACATGCATATGATTAAACCAAAATAATTCGGGTTGAAAGAAAAATGTTTTGGAGCCTGAAATATTTGTTCAAAATTAATAAAACCTTCCCCTCTTGCTGTTCAAATGCTCCATCCATATCATGCCATTCATAAGTGGCTATGTATTATGTAAACTCAAGATGGATTTAGGGAATCAATTGAAACACAATTTTAAAAAATTCCCTGCATATATTTCCTAAATAAGAGAGCTCTGCCTATCAAACGCATTTCCAATGCGTTTCCAAAAATAATGAGAATTTCCAAAAATAATGAACAAACATGAACTACTTTTGTTTAACAATATTGTTCTTGGTTCATCTATTTTTATTGTCATTCATTAAATTATTCAAACTGAATTTCATACTATTCTAAAAAGTAAGCTGTGGGATACACTGAAAAATTGATGATTATTTAAATGTGAATTCAAACTCAAGTTCTACTGAAGCTCTGTTGAGAACCTGGTAAGATTGCCAGGTTTTCTATGAACACTCTCAAGTTTCTGCGTTAGCAAATTGTAATGAACAAGTTTTTGCCAAAAATGAGCTATGAAAGGGTATTTTTGCATCTAACTGGAAAAGCACTAATTTGTCTAATGGGAAATATTCCATTATCTCTGCTCAACCACCAGGGGATTCTTTGAAGACAATTACTAAGAAAATTACTTCCTACCATTTTTGTTCTTACTTCTGATCCATTTTCAACCTCCCACACTTGCATTATACATAGTGAGAAGTATTATACAACGTCCAGTGAGAGTTACTATGAATTTTACATTTTAAAAATTTAATGAAGATGGGATGTAAAACAATACTGGAAATTGATTTTAACATCTTGTATCCCCATCCCCATGATATGCAAATACACTGTACGAAAAACTTGTTTTCAGCATTAAATCATCCGGTTAGTGAAAATTTAAGGTGGCGACTGCATTTTCTCCTAGCATTCCCGGAGAGGAGAGTAATAAGTTTATTGATATGCAATTAAAGGAACAACAGTTTTATTAGTTTAGCAGGCAGCAAATGCTGACTCATATTTCCAAGTAAACATTTAACATGTGAGTCATTTTCTGTGTCACTCTAATATTGGGAGACATAGAAAACATGACTCTCTGAGAAGCTCTACAGATGAACCTGGTATAAAGAGGCTTCTCATATCCCATTCCAGGTCTTGGTAAAGGAAGGGTGGACAACTCAGGTAGAAAGGTTAAATGACTTCTTTGAATGATACATGCAGAGTTCCCAAAGAAGCTAGGTTTCTTGACCTCTAAGCCTGTCCTCAACCTCATGAAGTATTTCTAAATGACTATGGGAGGAATTCAGTGGACTTAATTTAATCTTCATCTCAGCCTAAACTGGACCTTCCCAGGAGATGTGGATGGACTTTACCGTCCTATGAAATCCTGAGCAAGAAGAAAGTTCACAAGAACCAAAGGCACATATGCCTTTGTGTCCAAATATATTTGTCAGTTAAGTGAGTCTATGGGGGTGGGTGACGGTCGACCGCTGGCAAAAGGCAATGGCAGTGGAAACACAGAACAAGGTGGTTTTGCTTGCCTGAGCCTGCCTATTTCTGTTAAACAGAAATGATCTGTTAGCTTCCTAACCCAAGGCTCCACTCTTAAGATGAAACCAATCACCAAGAAATTGAAAGGACATATCAATTCATTTGTAAATTTAACACATTCTGTTCTCTAATCCATCAGAAATTGAGAAACAAGTCAAATTTTGTTGCGTCTACATTTGTTGTTTTCTTTTTATTGTAAATGCACATTTTTACTATAGATTTATTTATGCAATAGCATATGACCAGAGGGCTCATTGGGGTACCATGTTCTAGAAAATTGCTTAGTGATGTTATAATAATATGTGTAGATATGAAAGTATGAACAAATGCTTTATTTTGGCTCTTCTACAGATTGGCAGAAATCACCACTAATGAGCTGATTATTCAGTAAAACATATCAGTTGTTACAGGTGCTAAAGAGGATGAAAGGGCAGTCACTGACCTGTCCCTCCCACTTCCACCAAGACTGTCCAAGGTACAGTCTGAGGACTTAGCTTATTTTGACCATTGTGATGCTTTTGAGAAATAGCATCACTGAAAACTCAAAAGGAACAAGTAAATATCTAAGGAAGAGAAAAAAAGTATTTGTAGAAGATAAAACACAAGACAATACATTTTGTTTTCTCTAATTTTGAAATGGGTCACATGTTCAGAGAGACGAAAAATAAAACAGGCACTGAGGTAGGCAGTGGAATTTGGCTTCTACCATTGCCCCCCCTCATCCTAGCTGCCTTCTCCTTCCTCCACCTCATTATCTCAAAAAAATTTTTTATTGTGACATATAACATACACAAAGTAAAGAAGGCAAAAAGCAATAAGTTTCAAAGCACACTTCAACAAGTAGTCACAGAACAGGTCCAAGAATTTGTCTACCATTGTGTAGACAAATGTGGCTACCATTCCACAATCTCAGAGTTTTCCTTCTAACTATTCCAAAACACTAGAGGCTAGAAGAAATATTAATACAGTGACCTAGCAGCCATGCTCATTTGTTAAATCCCATTTTCTCTGTTAATACCTCCTCCTTCTCCTTTAATCCTTCTCCCAATTTATTGGGATCTTTGGGCAATGCCTCTTCTGACTTTTTCACATTGAGAAGGGATGTAGACACTAAAGGACGGGGGATGGCATTAATTGATTATCTTGGAGCGGCTAGTGCCTCTGAGTTACAGGATTGATGCGACCTAGGAACCCTCTGGGAATTATATGTTCCAAGAAGGCAAACCTAGTGCATGAAACCTTTATATATGGTTTCATTTCAAGACCTAGGTGTTCTTAAAAGTCAACAGGAGTGATGTTGATTGGGGTTTAGCAAACCATGGCAATGAGCGCTATCTAACTGAAGCTTGCATGAGAGTAGCCTCCAGAATAGCCTCTTGACTCGATCTGATCTCTCTTGGCCACTGATGCCTTATTTGATTACACTTCTTTCCCCCCTTTTGGTCAGGAAGGCATCCTCAATCCCATGATGGCAGGGCCAGACTCATCACTGGGAGTCATGCCCCACATTGTCAGGGAGATTTTCACCCCTGGATGGCTTGTACCACAAAGCAGGGAGGGCAGTGATCTTCCTTGCAGAGTTGGGCTTAGAAAGAGAGAGGCCATAGCTGAGCAACAAAAGAGGCTTCCTGGGAGCAACTCTTAGGCCTTGTTGTGGATAGTTTTAGCTTCTCCCCCTACAGAAATAAGTTTCATAAGGGCAAGCCTCAAAATTTATGAGATTCTCATGAATTCTCTCAGATTATTAATAAGCAAATCCAAGAAAAAAATCAGTGCTTCACTAGTAATGCATTTTTTAAAAGGGGATGACATGACCATCTTATGATACTACAAATCATCTCTTTTTCCTCTGATTTCAAAGCAGAGAAATAGAGCAGGAACCATTTATAATTCTTTGTGATTATGAACAGAGGGCAGCCATGAAATAGGAGACACAGCAAGTGCCCCTTGAAGCCTAAACAGAAGACAGAACTGCCCTTGCTGATGGGGGGGTGCAGCAGTTTTTTGCTTTGCTTTGTTTTTTTTTGCATGGACAGTCACTGGGAATTGAACCCAGGTCTCTGGCATAGCCGGCGAGAATTCTGCCACTGAGCCACCGTCACACTGCCCGGGTGCAGCTTTTAATTAAACCAGTATCTGACCCTGGCTAATTCCTCACCTGGTCTGAGCCCGGGCAGCATGTTCAAGGAGCAGGTCTGTCCTCAAAAATGCAGGATGCAGAGTGCACACACGCATTCTCTTCTGCTGAAGCCTCTTCCACTCAGAAACAGGATGAAGTGGCAGGACATGGGTCAAGAATCCCAAGGAGGCCATGTGTTGGTTAAACTTAGAAAGGTTCTGTGTTTGAACACCTGCCACCGAACCGTGTTTTTGGCTTCCTTCTTCATAGGATATTTCCAGGGTCACCCGGAAGTGGCTTCTTTCTTTCCCACCTTAGTTCCAATTTGTCAACATGAGATGTGGGTGCAGACAAGGGCAGCAGGTCAGACATTTTCCACTAGGAAACTCTAAAATATGGGTTCGATAATGGTTTCACTTTGGACCGATGCTAACTGAATACCTGTGTTCTCACCTGAGTACTTGAGAGCCCTCTGTGAGGAAGAGAAAAGGAAATGGAAGAGTGATTTCCTTCCATTTCCTTCATTGACCCCGAAGGAAATGCTGGGGCTCATAGTCAATAGAAATTTTATGGTATTGACAGATTTTAGGGCAAGCTTCAGTTATGAAGGTGCTGTGTCTTCATTTTTAGTTGACCTCCTTCTGAGTATTTTCAGGATTCTGTGCCTTATGTTAGAACTGAGAACTAGAAACATTCAAATAAAATAGCGTGGAGATCCATGCTAACATTTTGCCTCCTCAAAACAGAACTAAATTCATTCTTAAGCTACACTTTGTGGAAATTTTGTTTAGGTATTTTATATTCTTTGAAACAGCACACTGTAATGAAGTATGCGTGGTTTTCATTTTAACAGCAGGTTCATTTACAATTAATATGTATATAGTTATACTTCAGGCTTTTTTCTTGGCAGTGTAATTTTCTCCCCAAATGTACAGGAATATTTAACTATTATAATTATTGACCACCGGATTAACATATTACAAAGTTCCAAGTATAACAGGCTCAGTTTCCTATTGTGGTCAGTGAGGTTTTTTCTCTGAAATATTTCATTTTAATTTTATGTTAACTTATTTAATATTTGACAATCCCAATTTAAAAAGATTTATTTAACATTTTTAGGCCATCTCTTAAATCTCACAAAATGGGCTTATTGATAATTAAGCTCTTGTTTTATTTAATAGAATTAAAATCACTGTAAAATTGCAAAGCGGTAGCTTATGTTAATCCTAGGTTTTCATTGTTGATTTAAGAGCCAAGGGGCTTTTCCTCTCTCGGGATTAACGTTTCTGGTTTTGCTGATAAGTATCTTCTTTACTAGAAACTATCACGACTCTTTGCTTGTAGGGAGTCTATTTGAAATTATGTTTGTACAGTGGTGCTTTTGCACATAGCTTTACTGAGGCATAACAGACAGATAAACTGCACTTGCTTGAAGTGTAATATGCTGAAAACCGTTACCGCGATCGGGACAGTGAACATGTTTCCTTGGACCTCTTTGTAATTCCTCCCTCTCCTCCCCCTCCTACCCCCCCCATCCCCAGTCAACCACTAATCCGCCTTCTATCACAGTAGATTAGCTTGCATTTTCTAGAGTTTGAAACAAGCGGAATTACACAGCACGTACTCTTTTTCAGTCTGGTGCCTTTCACCCGGTGTAATTATTTGACAGTTATCCAGGTTATTATGCATCAGCCATGAACTTGTCTTTATTGCTGAGTGGTATTCCATTGTAGAGGCGCCCCAACATTCGTTTTTCCATTCACCTGCTGCACATCTGGGTGGGTTCCGGTTTGTGGTTATTACAAATAAAGATGTGGGGACACTTGCGCAGGAATCCTTGTGTGGACATATGTTGAGTCTTCCTTCTTGGGCACATGCCTGGGAATGGAATGGCTGGGTCATGGGGTAGACATGCATTGAATTTTTAAAACCTGCTGAACTGTATTTCAGAGTGGTGGTGCCATCCTTTGCTGCCACCAGCAGTGTATGAGTGCCATCTGCTCTTTGAAATAGAATTTTTAAGTACAGGCAAGATCTAGCCCAAAAGAAATCTCCCAGTAGTCCCCCCACTGGACCCCTCGGGGAGCCCTGGGAATTACTAATGTCTCAGCCCTACTCCCTGAGGCACAGACCCGATGATAGAGGACGTGGCCTGGGCTCAGGATGGGTCCAGGTTCCCAGGGAGCCCTAGTGTGCACGTGGGGTTGGAAACCTGTGCTAGGGACCCTGACATCCAAAGTGTTGATAATTTATTTCCGAGAGCCCAGAAGTGCATCCTTCAGCAGTAGTTGGCGATTATGGAGAATATATTTCTTAAATAGTCTCTAGTCGCTGAATTTGGCAGCAAGTGAACATTGTGGAGAATTAAGAAGGAAAGAAATGTATACTTTTTAAGGATTGATACCATGTTAAAAATCTTATTTTCTTATTTCACTTAAACTCCACAGGAAGATTTGATTTTCAGTAATTTAAGATAAAGAGAGAGGCTCTGACAGGTTAAGTATTTTTCCTAAGATTAGGCAGTGGGGGAGGGAGCACTAAAATCCATGCTATGGAGACTCCAAGGCCATTCTGTGCTATTTTCCTCAAGATGTTTGTCTAATACACTTACAGACAAAATAGATGTATGTGAAAATACACAAGGATACAACTAAACTCTGTAGGAGAACTAGTCCTGAATAGCTTCACAATTGACAGCTATTTTTTCAGTAAGATCAAGGTCATCTCAAAATTGAAAGGTGAAAGGAAAAAAATAGAAATAGTGTAATATATATTCTAGAAAGTTCTAGAAAGTATCAGCCTTCAAAGCAAACCATGTTTGCACACTACAACATTTTTGCGGATCTCCTTCTTAAATTAGCCAGGGAACAGGGCTGGGGCACTGGGATCAATGTGGGCAAATGTTCAATACATTTTCTGTAATGTAGGGTACATCACTTTTTAAATATTGTAAAGTAGCTATCGCTGGCTTGAAATGTAATGTTTTTTACACTTGCTTTCCCCTAGTTCAGGATGCCGGGGGGAAAATGCTAGTGACTGCCTTTTTTCACACAAAGTACTGCAGTGTTTAAGGACCTGCATTTTCTCTTTGTTCTGGCAGGTTTATATTGAGACCATGGAGCATAAAAGGATGCCTTCTTCCTTTCCTAACCCACAGCATTTCTTGTTGCTCAGAGGGACCAGTTAATAACGAGATGGTACAACCTTTAGGTTAAGGGGGATGGCTAAATCCGATATCAAATACATAAAGGAAACAGACTTAATGTTACAAATCCTCATATCTTATCTGGCAAAATTGCAATTGTCAAAGGGTCACATTTATTTACATGATTAAATCCCTTCTATCATGGGATGGTTTAAATGACTGCTGGAAATCCTGTTTAAAATAGAAATAGCTTTTAAAGAAGACATTCTAACAGATTTCATATTTGATTATATCTGTATATGTATTAGCTAGGGTTTTCTAGAGAAACAGAATCAGCAGGAGAGATCTGTAAATATAAAATATATGAAAGTGTTTCTTTTAATCGTGGGGATGTAGAGTCCAAGGTCTGTAGGGCAGGCTGCAAGCTGGCAGCTCCAATGAAGTTCCTCCATGAACTCTCAGGAGAGGCTGGCTGGCTGAAACAGGAAAAGTGACTGTCTCTTCTGAGCCCTCCTTAAAAGCCTTCTGGTGATTAGATTAAGTGGCACTCATTGCAGAAGACATTCCCCTTAGCTGATTGCAAATGCAGTGGATGCCACCAATGTGGTCATGATTTAAGTCCATGAAAAGTCCTCACAGCAGCAGACAGGCGCTGGTGCCTGGTTGTCTGCCCTGGAGAGAAGCCAATGTGGCAAAAAACTGAGGGTGGCCCCTCCCCAGCAGCCCAGGAGTTGCTGAGAGATGCAGTCCAACATCCCTCAGGGAGCTGAATTCTGCAACAAGCCCCATGAGCATGGAAGCAGAGCTGTCTGCACTCGAGCCTTTGGAAGAGCTCTCAGCCATGGTCTGTCTCATTTGTAGTCTCATGAGATGTGTTTGAGGCAGAGACCCCACTCATATGTGACCATTTCTGACCCACAAAAATGTGAGATAAGGTTGCTTTAGGCTACTAAGTGTTGGAGTCATTAATTAGCATAATGTACCTATGACTTAACATAGGAAGTCACTGTCTTGAATGGCCAAAGGGTGCTTCTTAGCACATCCACTGAAATGTTCTGGGGAATGAAAAGTAAAAATTCCTGTAGTTTAAGTTAAGGAAATGCTGTATATTGGAATTTCCACTGTGTTAACACATTAACAACTGTGAGAAAGCATATAAGCATAACTTTGTGTAATTGTCGGGTTCTTAAACATATCTGACTTTATCTCTCTCCCCTACGCCCTTCTTGTTATGTCCTGATAATCCATTCACGCAATTCTGCAGAGTGTTCTTTAGGATGGCACATGCGCTGCACCTCAAAATATCAGTGGTAGATTATTTTATGAGATGGCAATTAAACCTGATGCAAACAATCCAGTGACATTAGTCTGTTGAAACTGTGTGAAAGAACTCCGAGGAAAGAACCTTCAGATGGCATTAGCAAAGGAAGGACTAGTTGAAGCAGCTCTTTCTCATTTGCTTTCTCCTCCATGAGCCAGGTGCTATTTTAATCCATTTTCTTGACATCACAGTTGAAAGATATTTTACTGATTCATATTCTTAGAGCCTCAAAAATTCCCAAAGTTTGCCTGGAATATCATTTTGTTTGGAATGCATACCTCTCTTGCTGTGCTACTGACATAGGTCACCATCTTTGGAGTTCATTTTTTGGTTAAAAACCTCCAAATCATGCCACCCACTAAGGAAATATGATTTCACTTTTCCAGATGAGTTGAGAAATACATAGCTTTGGATGTGGAAGTCTGACACAAGAAGCAAGCACTGAGGTCGGGAACATTGCGAGTTCAAGTCAAGATTATCAAGTCCGAATTCAGGATCCAGAGTAGAAGCTTGGAGAGGTGGAATCATTTCCCAGACAAATGCCCATCTGGGAGTGACAAAGACTCACGAGAAGATCCTCACAAGGGAAATGAGTCCTGGGGCCGTGCTTCTGAAATTTAATGTTGGCAGGAGTCACTTGGGATCTTGTTAAAACGCAGACACTGATTCAGCAGGTCTGGGGTGGGGACCCAAACAAGCTCCCGGGTGATTCTGATGCAGCCTGTTTATGGGTTGTGGCACACACAGAAAGCTCTAGCTCAGTGGTCTTCAGATTTGACTTCCTATTAGGAAGTATTCACTGGGGAGCTTTCATGAAAACTGATACTCATGACCTGCCTTAGACATTTCAATAAGAGTAAGAATATCTCCCATGCAGGCATCTGCATTTTACGAACTTACCAGGTGATTCTAATAGCTGAGAACCAGCAAAACTGGGCTCAGTACTTCTCAATCTTGAATGTGCATGCATATCTCCCAGGATTCATTAAAATGCAGACTGCTATTGAATTCGTCGGGTTGGGGCCAGAGGTTGCACCTTTCCAGCAGGCTCCCAGGTGGTGCTGACGCTACCAGCACCTGGAGCACGGACGCGGGAGGAAACTTCAAGCTCTATTTGCTCTTGGCGGTAAGGTCTCCCTGTAGCACACCTCCTACTAACTTTTATGCACAGAAAACAAATTTTTATATCATTTCAAAGATGAAGAAAGAGGAATTAACCTATTAAAAAAAAACAGAAGAAGAAAAAGTGTGAGTAAATAAAGTAGCCCTTTATAAGTGATCAGATTCAAAAAGCTTGATTTCAGGTATCTTTGGCCTTTTTCCTAAGTGCTAATCACTTCTACTAAATATCTCCCCTTGACTTCTAGAAAGGTCCAAACACAAATACTAACATTTTGCTCCTTGGGGATATTTTTTTTTAAAGGGAAAAATTTAAAAATTTCATTTTTTCTAGCAGTGTAAAAGAATCATTTCTTGATCAGACCTTAATGAATTTGTATATTATCAAAGGGCTCCCAAACATACCAGGCAATGGGTAAAACCCCAGGAAAATCTAATTTCAGGGACACAAGCCTCTAAACATTGCAGTTGGAAATAGCAGCTGAAGCTGGGCATCTGGTCAACGCATGTGTGGCTGCTTTGGCTTTCCAATCTCTAGATGCTGCAGGATGTGCACAAGCTTTTAAATAAGCAGAATAGCTATTTTCTTATTCTCCCCACTGTTCTTTTTTCTCTCATGTAAAGAAACTGTGTTAGCATGTTTCCCATCTTGAACTTCTCAAAGGCATTGTTATCTCATACTCATCTGTCCATACCCTAGATAAAAGGAGCACCAGACACAAGGTTTTCACAATCACACAGTCACATTAAAGCTATCTCATTATACAATCTTCTAAAGAGCTGCTTACTGGATAGGGCAGGTGCCATCTATTTCAAGCCAATATTATGTTGTCTTCTCATTTTATGATGAAGGTTGGCCTAGAGTCTGCTCTGCTATGCCATTTGATAACATGCACAGCTCCCGTGTTCTCCGTGATAGCCACCCTGTGTGAAGGTTCCTTCACCAGCTCCACTAAGCACCCAAAATGAGTGTGTGTGAAAGACAAAAGGATGCACAAACCTTTCTGCATGGGACATTGTTTTTGTATGTATTGGAGCGAGAAATGATGGTGGTATATGGGAAAGCTAGATAGGTGCTTGATATTCCTTCCCTTAAAAATTGAAGAACCTGGGAGAGAAGGCAAGAGCAGATATTGATTTTCTTGAGCCAGACACTCAACATGCTGCAGATATTGTAAGATGTGAGAATAGGCAATGTAGATGGAGTCTAAAGCTTAGAAAATTTGGGGTGGGGGTCCTTATAAGGAAAAATAGTCCTTATAAGGAAAAATGTTACAGAACTTTGAAGGTACTTATGTAGGAACACTGACACTTGTACCTCATTAGCTTCAGGAGAAAAGAGGGCAAAAGACAAAGGGGGGATGTGGAAAGGATGGTGTGTCATGTACATTCCAGTGTGGCTGTTAGGCTCCTGGGCTCTGGAATCAGACAATTTACCCTTCCATCATGGCACTCGGTATTTGCTTTGCTCTCCCAAGGACCCGGTTTCTTCATAGGGCTCCCATGAGGGGCATTTGAAATAACGTACATTGCCTTCCATGTTATAATTGTTCAATGAATCAAACTTTGAAAAATACATTTATAATTGAGATATCTGTGGGCCACTATGCCACTCCTTCCTCTGAAAATTAATGATTCACTTTATCCTGCCTTGGCAAGAGGACTTGTATTTCAGCGTACTGGCTCATCCTAGAAAATGAAGAAAAGCTCTTTGCCAGAGAATGCAAACTAATAAATGGGGAAGGAGTGATAGAGTTACCTATAAATTCTTAGTGAAAAAAGTCCAATCAAGCAAGGATCAATGGCTGGTAAAACCATTATGAAAAAATGTAATAAGCAAAATAAGTAAAGTAGTATTGGATGATAACCCACGTTATTAAACAAATGTGCATGAGTCCATAATGATACAAATAAAAGATGAAATAAATACATAAACAGTGAGAATAGAACAATCTTCCATGCAGATATATTCCAAATAATTTATGAACGTACCCTGCCGTCAATGAGGTGAAACATAACTCCCTGCTCCTTAAGCATAGGCTGTGCGTGGTGTCAGCGTGGAAAGGAGGGGAAAGAAATCCTTCAAAGGGCAGTATGCTGACAACTTCTACCTCGATACAACAGGGGTTGACATGATGGGATGGAATGGCACTTGGCCTGGTAGTCTGCCTTCCCAAAACACAGTGTCATCATGAAAAAATAGCAGATGAATAAGGATTTGCAGATGTTCTTAAAAAATCCTGCTCTAGTATTATTCAAAAGTGTCAAGGTCATTGTTTTAGTTTCTTAAGCTCCTTAAAGCAAGATACCATGAAATGTGTTGACTTTAAACAATGAGAATTATTAGCTTACTTTTAAAATTATTTTTTTATTGATATATATATTATATATTCACATACCATGCAATCATCCAAAGAGTATAATCAGTGGTTCACAATACCATCCTATAGCTGAGCAGTTACATCACAATCAACTTTTTTTTTCTTTTTGTGAAAAATAACATATATAGAAAAAAGCAATAAATTTCAAAGCACATCATAACAATTAGTTGTAGATTTCAGAGTTTTGATATGGGTTACAATTCCACAATTTTAAGTTTGTACTTCCAGCTGCTCTAAGATACTGGAGACTAAAAGGAATACCAATATAATGATTCAGCACTCATACTCATTTGTTAAACCCGACCTTCTTGTATAGCTCCCCCCATCACTTTTTTTTGGTATGTTTTATGGCGGGATCACATTTCATTACTTTTCCATGTGAGTAGCCTGTTATTGCAGCACCATTTGTTGAATTTTTGTTTGTCCATTTTGCTTGTTTGCTTGTGTTTTGGGAAATGCAAGGACCAGGAATCAAACCTGGGTCTCCCACATGGCCGGTGAGAATTCTACCATTGAACTACCCTTGCACCCCCTCCACCCATCACTTTTTAAAAAATATATTTTTATTGATAAACTTAACATACAAACATTCCATATATGATGTACAATTAATGGCTCCCAATATCATCACATAGTTGTGTATTCATCACCATGATCATTTTTGGAACACTTGCATCCCTCCAGAAAAAGAAATAAAAAAGAAAAAAGAAAAATCTCATACATACCATACCCCTTACCCCTCCATCTCATTGACCACTAGTATTTCCATCTACCTAATTTATTTTAACCTTTGTCCCCCCTTTGTTTGTTTTGTTTTTTATCCATATTTTTTACTCATCTGTCCATACCCTAGATAAAAGGAGCACCAGACACAAGGTTTTCACAATCACACAGTCACATTATAAAAGCTATCTCATTATACAATCTTCTTCAAGAAACAAGGCTATTGGAACACAGCTCTACAGTTTAGGTACCTCCCTCTAACCACTCCAGTACACCATCAACTAAAAAGGGTTATCTATATAATGCATAAGAATAACCTCCAGGACAACCTCTCAACTCTGTTTGAAATCTCTCAGCCACTGAAACTTTATTTTGTCTCATTTCTCTCCTCCCCCTTTTGGTCAAGAAGGTTTTCTCAACCCTTTGATGCCTGGGCACAGCTCATCCCAGGATTTCTGTCCCACATTGCCAGGGAGATTTATATCCCTGAGAGTCATGTCCCACATAGGCAGGGAGGGCAGTGAGTTCACTTGCCATTTCAGATTAGAGAGAGAGGCCACATCTGAGCAACAAAAGAGGTTCTCTGGGGGTGACTTTCAGGGCTTAATTTTAAGTAGGGTTAGCCCAACCTTTGCAGGAATAAGTTTCATAGGGGTGAACCCCAAGATCAAGGGCTTGTCCTATTGATTTGGTTGTCCCTGCTGCTTGTGAGTGTCAGGTCCCAGCTCAAGGTTTGGTGTTTCCGGCCCAGTAGCAAATTGGAAGTAAGCATGAGGAGCCTTTGGTAGAGTGGTCAGGCTTTATTTCATTTCCCTCTGCACTGCAAGCTATGCAGCAATTTTATATCATTGTTGCACAAAGGTGACAACATGCCAAAAGATTACATAATGTCTGCTAAATCATGGTTATATAACAAGTGCTGAATCATTCTTTCCACAAGTTCAGACCCAAAAGTACTTTAGATAGTCATTTTAGTAGGCTGTTTACATCTTCAAATACCCTGGGCCCCACACTGAGAACATCAGAAATTCTCCAAATGGGGAAGTTGAATACTTCCCCCTTTCTTCCCATTTGCCCAAGGGGACTTTGCAAATACTTCTTTATTCGCTGTCCAAAACTCTCTGGGATTTATTGGGGCATCACACTATCCTGGACAAACTAACAAAATCTCACACCCTATTCAAGATTCCACCCATCACTTTTAATCTTTCTCCCACTCATTAGGGTTATTTGGACTATGCCCATTCTAATTTTTTCGTGTTGGAAGGGGCTGTTGATAATATGGGGTAGGGGGATGGAACTGTTGATATTCCGGAGAGGTTGGGACCTCTAGGTTTCAGGACTTATCTGGTCCAGAGATCCATCTGGAGGTTGTAGGTTTCTGGAAAGTTACCTAGCTTACAGGCTTAAGGCTGTGAAAATGTCCAAATCAAGGCAATGCTTTCTTCCCAAAGACCAGCTCCTGGCAATCCTTGGCCCCTCTGCTATATGGCAAGGCACATGGCTGAGTCTGCTGGTGTTTCCCTTCTCCTCCAGGTTGCATTGATTTTATCTTCTTGCTTCCTTGGCTTTCTCGCTTTCTCTCTATATCCACTCCATTTATAAAGGACTCCAGTAATAGGATTAAGTCCCATCATGAATGAAGTGGGTCACACCTTAACCAAAAGATCCTACTTACAAAAGGTTCACAGCCACAGGGATGGATTAGACTTAAGAACATGTTTTTCTGGGGAGCATACAGCTTCAAAGCACCACAGTCATTGAAAACAAGGAAAATCTGAAAAACTGTCACAGCCAAGAGGAGCATGACAACTAAATGTAATGTAGTATCTGAGTGGGATCTTGGAACAGATAAAGGGTATTAGGTAAAACTTAAGGGGAGCTGAATAAAGTATGGGCTTTAGTTATAATAATGTACCAATATTAGTTCATTAATTATGACAAATGTACTATATTAATGCAAGATATAAGCTATGGGAAATGGAGCGGGGGGTATTTGGGGATTCTCTCTATTATTTTTCTATAAATTTAAAACTATTCTAAAATTTTAAAAGTATACTTTAAAAATTTTTATGGGGAACTAGATATTCACATGGTTCTAAAGTGTCACCCCATAACATTACTTACTGGTTACAAGGGGGAAAATGCAGCATTCCACTGGAGAGATCAGATGGCAAACATATTAACCAAGTGGTCAATCATTATGGTGGGCAAACAGATACCATGGGCCACCTGATATAATTCAATACCTAAACTTAGGAAAGCTTCATGAAAAAATGGCTTACCCTAAATCCATACAATCTTTAGAACTAACTTTTACGTGTCAAGAAATACAGGAGAGGGTGGTGTGATGGTGGCTCAGTGGCAGAGTTCTCGCCTGCCATACCGGAGACCTGGGTTGGATTCCCAGTGCCTGTATATGTAAAAAAGAAAAGAAAAGAAAAAGAAAGAAGAAATATAGGAGAAGGAGGGCAAGTTAAGAAACCCAATCAGATAACTATAAAACATAACATATTCTAGAGGATGACTGAACTTTTTTCCCCCCAAGAAGTCCCTGTCATTAACAAAAAATTGATATGGGGGCTAATGTAGATTGAAAGAGACATAAGAGCATTACCACCTTGATTCTTGATTTTGATTTGAACAGGCTGTTCTAGTTTGTTAGCTTCCAGAATGCAATATACCAGAAACAGAATGGCTTTTAAAAGCGGGAATTTAATAAGTTTCTAATTTACAGTTCTGAGGCTGAGAAAATGTCCCAATTAAAACAAGTCTATAGAAATGTCCAATCTAAAGCATCCAGGGAAAGATACCTTGGTTCAAGAAGGCCGATGAAGTTCAGGGTTTCTCTCTCAAGTGAAAAGGCACATGGCGAACGCAGTCAAAATTTCTCTCTCGTTTGGAAAGGCACATGGTGAACATGGTCAGTGTTCCTCTTTCATCTGGAAGGGCACATGGTGAACACAGCATCCTCTGTTAGCTTCTTGTTTCATGAAGCTCCCCAGGAGACATTTTCCTTCTTCATCTCCAAAGGTCTTGGCTGGTGGACTCTGCTTCTCGTGGCTATGTCATTCTGCTCTGCTCTCTCTGAATTGTTTTCATTCTCCAAAATATTTCCTCTTTTATAGGACTCCAGAAATTTATCAAGACCCACCCAAATGCATGGAGACATGTTGTCACCTAATCCAGCTTAACAACCACTCTTGCTTAAATCACATCTCCAGGGAGATGATATGATTACAGTTTCAAACATACAGCATTGAATAGGGATTATTCTGCCATTATGAAATGGGATTTTGATTAAAACATGGCTTTTCTAGGGTCCATACATCCTTTCAAACCAGCACACAGACCATCTCTAAATCATCTATTCTATGGACAACTGGAAAAATTTAAATATGGCCTGTGTACTAGAT
>PVIY010041088.1:0-21896 GCA_004026745.1 Myrmecophaga tridactyla
TACTGGAACACAGCTCTACATTTTCAGGCAGTTCCCTCCAGCCTCTCCATTACATCTTGGTTAACAAGGTGATATCTACTTAATGCATAAGAATAACCTCCAGGATAACCTCTCGACTCTGTTTGGAATCTCTCAGCCATTGACACTTTGTCTCATTTCACTCTTCCCCCTTTTGGTCGAGAAGGTTTTCTCAATCCCTAGATGCTAAGTCTGAGCTCATTCTAGGGTTTTTCTCAATCCCTTGATGCTGAGTCTCAGCTCACTCTAGGATCTCTGTCCCATGTTGCCAGGAAGGTCCACACCCCTGGGAGTCATGTCTCCCTGTAGACAGGGAGAGGGTGGTGAGATTGCTTGTTGTGTTGGCTGTAGAGAGAGGCCACATCTGAGCAACAAAAGAGGCTCTCTTGGGGGTTACTCTTAGGCCTAAATTTTAAGTAGACTTGACCTATCCTTTTTGGGGTTAAGTTTCATATGAACAAACCCCAAGACTGGGGGCTCAGCCTATAGCTCTGGTTGTTCACACTGCTTGTGAGAATATCAAGAATTCAACTTGGGGAAGTTGCATTTCTCCCCGTTCTCACCATTCCCCGAAGGGGGCTTTGCAAATACTTTTCCACTCACTGATCGAATCACTCTGGGATTCATCAGGGCATCACTCTGGACAAACCAACAAAATCTCATGTCCTACCTGAGTTTCCAAGTACTTATGGTGTTCAATCAAACTATCTACATAATGCCAATGCTTTTTGATTATTTGCTTAATATACTGTGGGAGGTATCTAGGTATTACATTAAGCTATATAGGATTAAAGGCCTTCATCCTTATTCTGGCTTTCGCCCATTTTTTAATTGGCTTGTTTGTTTTTCTGTTCTTGAGTTTTAGTATCTCTTTATGCATTCTGGACATTAAACCCTTACCATATGTATTTCCGAATATTGTCTCCCATTGCATAGGCTGCCATTTTACTTTTCTGACAAAATTCTTTAATGTACAAAAGTATTTTTTTTTTGAGGAGATCCCATTTATCTATTTTGTCATTGCTCATACTTTGAGTGTAGGGTTTAGGAGATCACCTCCTATTACAAGATTTATAAGATTTTTCCCTACAAGTTCTTCTAACAGTTTTATGGCCATAGCTCTAATGTTTAGGTCTTTGATCCATTTTGAGTTAATTTTTGTATAGGTTGTGATATATGTGTCCTCTTTCACTCTTTTACATTTGGATAGCAGGTTCTTCAAACACCATTTGCTGAAGAGGTTGCACTCTCCCAGTTGGGTTGGCTTGACTGTCTTATCAAAGATCAGTTGCCTGTGGATGACAGGGTCTGTTTCACTAGTGGTAAAGTTTAATAGTTCCATATATTTTTCCCATCCCTCAAGGGACATTGCCAATACTTTTTGATTATCTGCTTAATATAGTCTGGGATGTATCCAGGAATTACATTAAGCTATATAGGATTAATGGCAGTCATTCTTATTCTGGGCTCCCTGTGTTTTTTTTTTAATGCGTTTTTATTGTTAAATATACCATATATACAAAGAAAAGAAAGAAAAAGCAATGCGTTTCAAAGTACACTTCACCAAGTAGTTACAGAACAGATTTCAGAATTTGTTATCTGTTACCATTCCACTGTTTCAGATTTTTCCTTGTAGCTGCTGTAAAACACTATAGGCTAGAAGAAATATTTTTTTCTTTTTTAGTGAAAAATAACATATATGCAAAAAAGCAATAAGTTTCAAAGCACATTGCAACAATTAGTTGTAGAACAGATTTGTTAATCCTCCCATTTCATTCTTATTTTTTAGGATGCTTTTAACTATTTGGAGTCTCTTTCCCTTCTAGGTGAATTTGGTAACTAGCTTTTTCAGGTCTTCAAAGTAGGTTGTTGGAATTTTGATAGCACATTGGATCTGTAGATCAATTTGGGCAGAATTGACATCTTTTTTTTAAGACTACGTTCTTTTTTTTTCGCATGGGCAGGCACTGGGAATTGAACCCGGGTCTCCGGCATGGCAAGCGAGAACTCTGCCACTGAGCCACCGTGGCCTGCCCATGAATTGACATCTTGATGATATTTAACCTTCCTATCCATGAGCAGGGAAGGTCTTTCCACCTATTTAGATCTCTTTAATTTCTTTTAGCAATGTTATGTAGTTTTCTGTGTACAAGTCCTTTACGTCCCTAGTTAAGTTCATTCCTAGGATACTTGATTCTTTTCTTCTTCTTCTTCTTTTTTTTTTTTTGCATGGGCCAGCACTGGGAATCAAACCCAGGTCTCTGGCATGGCAGGCAAGAACTCTGCTTGCTGAGCCACCATGACCTGCCCTAGGTACTTGATTCTTTTAGTTGTTATTTTGAGCAGATTTTTTTCCTCAACTGACTTATCAGGTCATTGCTTGTGTATAGAAACCTTACTGATTTTTGCACATTAATTTTATATCCCACCGCATTGCTGAATTTATTAGCTCAAGTAACTTTGTTGTAGATTTCTCAGGATTTTCCAGGTGTAGTATCATGTCATCTGCAAATAATGGAAGTTTTACCTCTCCTGTCCAATTGGGATACTTTTTGTTTCTTTTCCCTGTCTTATTGCTCTAGCAAGAACTTCTAGTACAATATTGAATAATAATGGTGTCAGAGTATCCTTGTCTTGCTCCTGATCTTTGGGTGTACTAGTTTGCTTGCTGCTAGAATGCAATATACCAGAAATGGTATGGCTTTTAGAAAGGGGAATTTAATAACTTGAAAGTTTACAGGTCTAAAGCTGAGAAAATGTCCCTATTAAAGCAAATCTATAAAAACTTCCAAATGAAGGCACCAACAATAGGTTATCTTCACTCAAGAAAGGCTGATGAAGTTCAGGGTTTCTCTCTCAACTGGAAAGGCACATCGCAAACATGGCGACGTCTGCTAGCTTTCTCTCCAAACTTCTTGTTTCATGAAGCTCTCCTGGGGGCTTATTCCTTCTTCATCTCCAAAGGTCTCTGGCTGCATGGGTGGTGGCTCTTGTCATTCTTTCCAAAATGCTTCCTCTTGTAAAGGATTCCAGCAAACTAATAAAGACTGCCTGGAATGGGTAGCATCACATCTCCCTCTAATGAAAGGTTAATACCCACAATCGAGTGAGTCACGTCTCTATGAAGATAACCTGATCAAGTTTCCAACCTATAGTACTAAATATGTATTAAAAGAAATGGCTGCCTCCACAAGATTCGATTAGGATTAAAGCATGGCTTTTAGGGTACATAAATAATTTCAAACCAGCACATGTGGTGAAAGCTTTCTGTCTCTTTCCATTGAGTATAAGGCTTCTTTTGGCTTTTCATATATGCCCTTTATTATATTGAAGAAGTTACCTTTGATTCATAACTTTGAAAGTATTTTTATCAGAAAAGGATGTTGAGTTTTGTCAAATGCTTTTTCAGCATCAATCGAGATGATCATGTGATTTTTCTTTTCATATTGTTAATGTGCTGTATTACATAAATTGATTTTCTTGTGTTGAACCATCCTTGCATTCCTGGTATAAATCCCACTTGATTGTGATGTATAATTCTTTTAATGTGTTGTTGGATTCAATTTGCTAGTATTTTGTTGAGAAATTTTGGATCTGTGTTCATTAAGGAGATTGGCCTGTAGTTTTCCTGTCTTATAGCATCTTTACCTGGTTTGGTATTAAAGTAATGTTATCTTCACAAAATGAGTTAGGTAGTGTTCCTTTTTCCTCAATATTTTGGAAAAGTTTGAGCAGGATTGGTGTTAGTTCTTTTTGGAATGTTTGATAAAATTCCCCTGTGAAGTCATCTAGTCCTGGGCTTTTATTTGGAGGCAGATTTTTGGTGACTGATTGAATCTCTTTACTTGTGATTGGTTTGTTGAGATCTTCTAATTCTTCCTGAGTCAGGTAGCTTGTATGTGTGTTTCCAAAAATTTGTCCAATTCATCTAACTTGTCTAGTTTGTTGGCGTACAGTTGTTCATAGTGTCCTCTTAAGATTTCATTTATTTCTTCAGGGTCTGTGGTAACATACCCCCTCTCATTTCTGATTTTGTTTATTTACATCCTCTCTCTTTTTTCTTTGTCAGTCTTGCTAGTGGCCCATCAATTTTATTGATTTTCTCAAAGAACCGACTTTTGGTTTTATTGATTCTTTCTATTGTTCTTTTGTTCTCCCATTCATTTAACTCTGCTTTAATCTTTTTTATTTCTCTTCTTCTATTTGCTTTGGGGTTAGTTTGCTGTTCTTTCTCAAGTTCCTCCAGGTGTGCTATTAAGTCCTCAATTATTGCTCTTTCTTGTTTTTTAATATCAGCATTTAGGGCTATAAATTTCCCTCTCAGCACAGCCTTTGCCACATCCCATAAATTCTGATATGTTGTATTCTCATTTTCATTTGTTTCCAGACAGCTACTGATTTTTCTAGCAAATTTTTCTTTGACCCACTGGTTGTTTAAGAGTGTGTTATTTTATCTCCATATATTTGTGAAAGTTCTCCTTCTCTGGTGGTTATTGATACCCAGTTTCATTTCATTGTGATCAGAGAAAGTGCTTTGAATAATTTCAGTGTTTTTAAATTTATAAAGACCTGCTTTGTCCCCCAGCATACGATCTATCCTGGAGAATGTTCCATGAGCACTCGAGAAGAATGTATATTCTGGTGTTTTGGGGTGTAATGACCTATAAATGTCTGTTAGTTCTAATTCATTTATCAAGTTGTTTAACTTTTTTATTTCCTTGTTGATCTGTCTGTTTGTTCTATCTATAGAGGAGAGTGGTATATTGAAGTCTCCTACTATTTTGTTGAAACATCTGTCCCTCTCTTCAGTTTTGCCAATGTCTGTCTCATGTACTTTCAAGCTCCTTGATTGGGAGTATAAACATTTATGATTGTTATTTCTTCTTGGTGAATTGTCCCTTTCATTAATATATAGTGTCCTTCTTTGTCTCTTATGACTTCTTTACACTTAAAGTGTTATTTTGTCTGATATTAGTGTAGCTACTCCTGCTTTCTTTTTGTTGCAATTTGCATGGAAATCTTTTTCCATTCTTTCACTTTCAATCTATTTGTATCCTTGTGTCTAAGATGAGTCTCTTGTAAGCATCATATAGCTGGATTATATTTCTTAATCCATACTGCCAATCTGTATCTTTAATTGGTAAGTTTAGTACGTTAACATTCAAAGTTATTATTGAAAGGGCGTTTCTTGATCCCACGTGGTGCGGTAGTGCGGTGATACATTGCAGCAGAGGTGTAGGTGCAGGTTAGGGATGCTATGCTGGTGCCTGTGAGTGTGGGTGCCCAGTGGCAGCGAAGGATGTGGCTGTGTGGGTGCATGGGTCTGAGGGGCAGGGCCCTGGCATGCACTGGTCTAGAGCGTGGAGCCCCTTTGTGCACATGCACAGAGGTAGGACAGCTGGATGGTGTTACGCCTGCGTGGGCTGGGGGCAGATGTGGCACGGCTGTGTGGGACAGTGTTTTCCCAATGCTGGGTGGGGGGAAGTCTGAGGACCATGCATGTGTACAGATCTGGGAGTGCTGTAAACTGATGTACCTGTGCGCAGAGCTCATGGGGGGCAGGGTAGGGCTTTGTGACTGTATGGGCTGGTGGCATGCATAGCCTCGGTATGAAGGTAAGCGCCAGCAGCCTTTATACACTGGTGAAAGCCTGCTGGAGGCAGGGACTGGGAGGCTGGGCTTGGGAGGGGTGGGCCGAGACTGTTTGCACAGGAGAGGTGGGCTGGGCTGTGGGTTGTGGGGCGGGTGTGTGCGTGAGGGGTTGGTGGGGCAGGGGAGCTTGGAGCACGGTGGTGGGGGAGTGGGTGACAGCGTTCAGGTGCGTGGGGTGTGGGGTGAGTTGCGGATTGCTGGGCTGCACTGTTGAGGGTAGTACGTTCAAGGATCACCGCTTGGCTTACTTCTTGGTCCCGGTCTTCCCATCCATGCACTCCTGAGTGCTCCAAGCTTTTGCGTTAGGCTGTTTGCAACATCCGGATGGTCTCGCTTCTCAGTTCCTCAGCTTTTGCAACCAGGGCCTCCCCACAGTGCAGAGGACTCTCCCAGGTCACTTATATCCTGGAATCGCTGTCTCAGTTGCCCTACTGTCCCTTCTCTAGCTGTTCCTTGGAGCAGAGTTGAACTCAATCTATCCTATTCCATCATTTTCCCAGAACTCCTCTTTTTTTTTTAAAAAATATTTTTATTGTAAACCTTAACAAACAAACATGCAAACATTCTTTTTTTTTTAATTCAAGCTTTAATTTATTAAACCAATTTTTTTTGACAATCTTATTTCAGGTTTTATTATGCTATAAGGATTTGTATTTCTTGTGATCTAAGAAACATCAAAATTTTATTTTAAATTTGTTCTTAAAAATATACAATATTGCACTTTCATTTTTGGCAGCTGAATTAAGTAATGGCTGACTAAAGAAAAATGCATACAAGGGGCTACAGTTTTTATTTTGTTCTATAAGAAGCAGAGAGCTTTGTGTAAAAGAGAACTTAACAGTGGTGCCAAATAAACCAAATATTTACAGTATAGATATTAGTCTTATCTCTGAAGGAAGATTCAGTGTATTGGATGTAAATACTGTTAATCTGACAAAAGCATTCTCTCCCTTTCCCTCCCCCCAGCCCCTTTCTGCTGATCATTTATTTTTAAGTCAAAGGGGATTGGTGTGAAATATTTTTGTGATTCTTTCTCTAGAAAAATACTCTGAAGAATGCTTGTTCTTGGAGCATCTAAACCGAGTCAGTAAATCCTTTCACAATAATGTTTCCTACATGACTTGAAAAACTTCCATCACAAACTAAGCATCAAGATTAAGCATTCTTTAGTTTTTCTGTAGCTATTCTATTTTAAAGTTACAAATGCACAAGTTAGTTGATATGCTACATTTTAGGATACGTTTCCTGTACTTTTTTCTAAATAGGTAGGATGCAAAATATGCATCTGCCTGAATTGTTAACTTTGTTAGATAGTAATGAAACTATATACATTTACATTGACCCAGAATTTGATATCCTAGTTTTAAATTCCCAATTAGAAAGTTCTAACATTTTTTTTTAAACTTATCCAAGCAGGAAGACAGTTTTGAAACAGCTATTTGCAAAAGCAAATCTCAAGATTTAGACCTACTTAACAGTGTGCAAACATTCAAAAGACCAAAAACTAACAATGTGAAAATAAATAGAATATATTTGTAATATAAATACATGATACATAAACATTCATTTTTGGCACCACCTAAAAAAACATCCAGCAATAGTTTGTTACCCTTCAGATACTTGGGAATACTAAAAACTTCTAACTACTAAACTTCTTTTCCCCTAGAGAAAAAAATAATTTAGAATTTTGAATTGATTCTTCAAAAGCAAAGGATTTCCTTTTGTTAAATCTTAAATGATCCGCAGAATGAATGGTTATTTAAAGTTTTAGCTAGCAGCCAATGTGTTAACTATGCCTTTACATTTTAATCCTATCAAGAAATGATAATTTCAAACAGTGATTTAATCTGGAAAGATACGGTTTCTTCTTAAACAGTCATTGTATCAAATGCATAGTTTTGATTTGAAAACAAAAGTCACAGTGGATAGTTACAAAGGCATTAGAATATGTTAAATGAATTGAAATAGAATGTTGAAAAACAGTCTATTTTGGTTAGATGTTAGTATAAACTTGGAAGAAAAACAGTAGCAAAAAAGTTTTCTTTAAAATAGGTTAATGCTAAGAATAATGGTTTTTAAAGTTTCTGTTTAAAAATAAACAAGAATTGTTGATAAACAAGAATACAAATTTTAATTCAAAACTTAGCTCTTTGACATGCCCTATTTTCTTGCATACAGCAGAAAGTACATTTTTCATAGTTTTCAACATGACATGTAAAAATGAGGTGCTAGTTAAAATGTATTTTTAATATATTCACAAAAATAGGAATTTCAGTCCCATCCCTAGGTGTTCTAGTTTGCTAGCTGCCGGAATGCAACACACCAGAGACGGATTGGCTTTTAATAAAAGGGGATTTATTTTGTTAGTTCTTCAGAGGAAAGGCAGCTAACTTTCCACTGAGGTTCTTTCTTACGTGGAAGGCACAGGATGGTCTCTGCTGGTCTTCTCTCCAGGCCTCTGGGTTCCAACAACTTTCCCCGGGGTGATTTCTTTCTGCATCTCCAAAGGCCTCAGCTGAGCTACGAGTGCTGAGATGAGGCATGCCGAGCTGCTTGGGCTGTGCTCTCTCATTTAAGCACCAGCCAATTAAGTCAAACATCATTCATTTCAGCAGGCATGCCTCCTAGCCGACTGCAGATGTAAATCAGCAACAGATGAGATTCACGTACCATTGGCTCATGGCCACAGCAACAGAACTAGGCATCTTCACCTGGCCAAGTTGACAACTGAATCTAACTACCACACTAGGCTTATGTCTGTTCAATGTTTTCCGAATGGCAAACTGTTCACAAAAATAAGTCTTCTGAAGGAGGTGCATAAGAGAACCCAGGAAGGCATCGTCTGCCTCCATTATGCTGGCATTCACTATCGAATAGTCAGAAAACACACACACAGAATATGGAACTGTTTCTTCTGTAAATGCTGCATCAAAAATTCTTGATATCATCTGGTTCAGCCACATTAGGATTAAATGGGGGTGGAATCTTCTTTTGCACAAGGTCACTCCAGTTTAGAGATTCAAAAAAAAGATGATTTTGAATTTCAAAAAAGTCTTCTTTGGCACTGAGTCTATTTTGCCTGTCTTTATCTAGGAGTTCTTCCAGAATGGACCAGGCTGTGAGACTCACTCCTGGCCTCAAACTCAGGGGCTTGTGAAGAATATTGTCATACATTTCAGCACATCTGGATGATAATAAAGGAGGCAACCCGAAGAGCATTTCATACAGAATAGCACCAAGGCACCACCAGACTACAGTGTTGTCTTAGGGCTGTTTTCTGATGACTTCAGGAGCAAGGTACTCTGGTGTCCCACAAAATGTTGTGGTGTCAGAAATAGCAATTCCTTCTTTACAAAGCCCCAAATCTGTTAAGACAACATGTCCTACTGAATCCAAAAGAATATTTTCTGGTTTTAAGTCTCTGTACACTATTTTGATGGAGTGCGAGTAACCCAATGCACTAGCAATTTCAGCAGCATAAAACCTAGCTCTGTGTTCAGGAAAGGACCGTTCTCTTTGTAAATGAAAGAACAGCTCCCCTCCATTAACAAAATCCAGAACAAAATAAAGCTTTTCACTTGTTTGGAAAGAAATATTTCAAGAGCACATTACGTTCAGCCATAATATGTTTTTGCTTTTTTCTGTTGAGGACTATTATTTTCTGTAACACTTTTACAGCATAAAACTTTCCATCCAGTTTCCATTTTGCAAGAAGAACCTTTCCAAAGCTTCCTTTTCCAATAACTTTTAAGAAATCAAAGTCTGTTGGTTTTGCATGAAGATTTCCAGATGGTCCCAGGTTGATGTTCTGTGAGGTAGAGTGTAGCTTCTGAGTACTTCTTTCATCCTCATCTTCAGATGGATCTGACTGATGTTTTAGACTGTCCATTTGAAGGAAAGCTCTGACATCTGGATGATTATAAAGCTCTGGATACCTAACTAAGTTCTGAATGAATTCATTCAGTCCTGCTCTTCTTTGTTTAATAAAATCTGAATCAAAATTATCACCACATATTCTCTTGGCAGGAATCTTAAGGGCCATAGCGGGAAACTGTTTCTTTAAAGTGTTATAAAGCTTATCAAATTCAGCTTATCTCCTGAAAACAAACCACTCACTCCTGCCAACTGAGACCAGAACTTTATAAACAGTAAACCTCTTCTTTATCTCTCTGTGTTCATCAGAGCTGGGAATGCTAACACTTGGGCAGCTTTCCTTGTAGTCCATGGTATAATCTCTTTGAGTTTAGTGCCTCAAAAGGATACCAAAATTGAGTATGAAGAAATAGCAGAGGAAAAAACAGAATCAGCCAATCCAAAATATAAAACTTCTTGAGGTAATGTTCAAATTCCATCATGCAACCTTAACTGGCTCCGCGTGGCTGCGTCCCTGCGCAGTGGGTGCTGAGCCAGGCGGACTTTGCACTTCCTCCTTCCCGGCAGGGCTGCTGGGTGCTGCCACTTCCTCCCTGACACACTTCACGGCCAGCAGCGCCTCCTCCCGCAGAGCGTGCGGGTGGCCCAGGAGAACCCGAAGAGGGCCCGGGGCCCACAGCGCCTATTAAACCAATTTTATACATTTTTTTTTTTACAGAACAAATGTTAGTCCTCTGTCTGTTGTAATTGCATTCTAATACCTCCACCCCACCCCCCATTCTGGTCTCTGCATTTTATTTTGGTTATTTTATTTTCATTATTTTTGTTGTAGTGCAGAAGTTTTAAATTTTTATTCACTCAAATCCTTCACTGCTTTCCTTTGTGGTTTCTTCTTTTTCTTTTCACTTCAAAGTTTAGAAATATATTCCCTATTCAGAAATTTGATCAGTATTTGGTTCTACTTTCTTCTAGTTTTTCTTCCATAATTTGATTTGATTCTTTAATATTTATATACTCAATCCAAATGAAATTTATTTTAAATAATGCTGTTTCTTTTTCCAAAAAGTTCAAATCAAGTGTGAGACTTCCTACAATTCATTAAGTCAAATAAATGAAAGTGAAATTTACCCAAAGGTATCTTGGGACCTGTGAGACCTGGGGATGGGTATGGGAATCAGAGTTTTCTCTAGTGTTCCATGTTTCTGATGAATGGGCAAGGTTGAGAATTACTTGTCAGGTCAAGCAGAGTCCCTTCAGAGGAGATAGAATGAGCAACTGTTAGAATTTTTCTTTTTTTAACAATATGAACATTCTTTTTTTTTCCCATCACATAGTTGTATATTCATCATCATGATCATTTCTTAGAACATTTGCATCAATTCAGAAAAAGAAATAAACAGAAAACAGAAAAAAATTCATACATACCATACCCCTTCACCAATCACGAGCATTTCAATCTACTAAATTTAACATTTGTTCCCCCTGTTATTTATTTATTTTTAATCCATATGTTTTACTTATCTGCCCGTAAGGTAGATAAAAGAAGCATCAGACACAAGGTTTTCACAATCACACAGTCACATTGCTA
The DNA here is from genome assembly GCA_004026745.1 of Myrmecophaga tridactyla. Lineage (NCBI taxonomy): Eukaryota > Metazoa > Chordata > Mammalia > Pilosa > Myrmecophagidae > Myrmecophaga > Myrmecophaga tridactyla. Next base: position 11,132 of record PVIY010041088.1, read on the forward strand.
AAGCTTGATCATTATGCAATCATCTTCAAGAAACGTGGCTACTGGAACAAGCTCTACATTTTCAGGCACTTCCCTCCAGCCTCTCTATTACACCTTAACTAAAAAGGTGATATCTATTTAATGCATAAGAATAACCTCCAGGATAACCTCTTGACTCTGTTTGGAATCTCTCAGTCATTGATACTTTATTTTGTCTCATTTTGCTCTTCCCCCCTTTGGTCGAGAAGGTTTCATCAATCCCTTGATGCTGAGTCCCAGCTCATTCTAGGATTTCTGTCCCATGTTGCCAGGAAGGTCCACACCCCTGGGAGTCATGTCTCATGTAGAGAGGAAGAGGGCAGTGAGTTTGCTTGTCACGTTGGCTGAGAGAGGCCACATGTGTGCAACAGAAGAGGTTCTCTTGGGGGTGACCCATGCTTAATTTTAAGTAGGCTTATCCTGTCCTTTGTGGGGTTAAGTTTCATATGAACAAACCCCAAGATTGGGGGCTCAGCCTATTGCTTTGATTGTCCCCACTGCTTGTGAGAATATCAAGAATTCAACTTGGGGAAGTTGAATTTTCCCTCTTTCTCACCATTACCCCATGGGGACTTTGCAAATACTTTTTAGTCACTATTCAAATCACTGTGGGATTTATCGGGACATCACTCTGGACAAACCTATAAAATCTTATGCCCTACTCAAGGTTCCAAGTGTTATGGTGTTCAATTTAGCTGTCCACATAAGTTATATTAGGAAATGTACTAGTCAAAATATAAATTTTTATAAATAAACATTTTTTACTTTATTCTCATACATAAGTTAAAGTTTTAAAATATAAATTGCCGTCTATTTTCAACATCCTGCAATATTGACATTCCTTTGTTCTTCCTCATGCAAAAACATTTTTTAATTTGTACATTTAGTCACTATCATTATACACTCTAGGCATTCCTAGATTATACCATCTCAGTCTTTATCATCTACCTTTCCTTCTGATTTCATTTGTGCCCCCAGGCCTCCTCCCTCTATCATTCTCACATTCAGCTTCATTCAGCATTCTAATATTATTATATTACAGTTAGATAGTATTGTGCTATCCATTTCTAAATTTTTACAATCAGTCCTGTTGCACAATCTTCATCTCTTCTGCTCCAGTTACCCAATATCTACCCTATTTCTATCTCCTGGTGGTCTGTGTTACCATCTGAAATTCTCCAAGTTCATTCACTAATGTCAGTTCATATCCGTGAGACCATACAGTATTTGACCCTTTGTTTTGGCTAATCTCATTCAGCATAATGTCCTCAAGGTCCATCCATGTTGTTACATATTTCATAACTTTATTCTGTCTTACAGCTGCATAATATTCCATTGTATGTATATACCACAGCTTGTTTAGCCACTCATCTGTTGATGGACATTTTGGCTGTTTCCATCTCTTCGCAATTGTAAATAAAGCTGCTGTCAACATTGATGTGCAAATGTCCGTTTGTGTCCGTACCCTCATGTCTTCTGAGTAGATACCTAGCAATGGTATTGCTGGGTCATATGGCAGTTCTATACTAGGCTTCCTGAGGAACCGCCAAACTGCTGTTTACAGCAGTTGTACCATTTGACATTCTCACCAACAGTGGACAAGTGTTCCTCTTTCTCCACATCCTCTTCTAGCACTTGTCATTTTCTGCTTTATTGATAATGGCCATTTTGGTGGGTGTGAGATGATATCTCATTGTGGTTTTGATTTGCATTTCCCTAAGTGCCAGTGAAGTTGAGCATCTTTTCATGTAACTTTTGGCCATATGTATTTCCTCTTCTGAGAAGTATCTGTTCAAGTCTTTTGCCCATTTTGTAGTTGGGTTGTCTGTCTTTTTGTTGTTCAGTTGAACAATCTGTATATTTGGGATACTAGACCTTTATCTGATATATCGTTTCCAAATATTATCTCCCATTGTGTAAGCTGTCTTTTTACTTTCTTGAGGAAGTTCTTTGATGGACAAAAGTATTTAATTTTGAGGATTTCCCATTTCTTTCTTTCTTTCTTCAGTGCTCGTGCTTTGGGTGTAAGGTCTAGGAAACCACCTCCTATTGTAAGATTTATAAAGATATTTCCCTACATTTTCTTCTAACAGTTTTATGGTCTTAGATCTGATGTTTAGGTCTTTGATCCATTTTGAGTTAATTTTTGTATAGGGTGTGAGATATGGATCCTGTTTCATTCTTTTGCATGTGGATATCCAGTTTTCTAGGCACCATTCACTGAAGAGACTGTTCTGTCCCAGGTGAGTTGGCTTGACTGCCTTATCAAAGATCAATTGTCCATAGATGAGAGGGTCTATATCTAAGCATTCTATTCGAGTCCATTGGTCAGTATATCTATCTTTATGCCAGTACCATGCTGTTTTTGAGCACTGTAGCTTTGTAATACGCCTTAAAGTCAGGTAGCATGAGGCCTCTGACTTAATTTTTCTTTCTCAGGATATTTTTGGGTATTCAGAGCCTCCTTCCCTTCCAGATAAATTTAGTTATTGGTTTTTCTGTTTCTGAAAGGTAAGTTTTTTTGGATTTTAATTGGTATTGCATTGAATCTGTAAATCAATTTAGGTAGAATTGACATCTTAACTATATTTAACCTTCCAATCCATGAACACGGTATGCCCTTCCATTTAGTTAGGTCTTCTGTGATTTCTTTTAACAATTTGTTATAGTTTTCTTTGTATAGGTCTTTTGTCTCTTTAGTTAAATTCATTCCTAAATATTTTAGTCTTTTTGTTGCAATTGTAAATGGAATTTTTTTCTTGATTTCCCCCTAAGATTGTTCATTGCTGGTGTATTGAAACACTACAAATTTTTGAGTGTTGATCTTATAACCTGCCAGTTTGCTGTACTCATTTGTTAAGTCTAGTAGTTTTAATGTAGATTTTTCAGGGTTTTCGACATATAGTATCATATCATCTGCAAACAGTGAGAGTTTTACTTCTTCCTTTCCAATTTTGATGCCTTGTATTTCTTTTTCTTGTCTAATTGTTCTGGCTAGGACTTCCAACCAAGTTTTGAATAGGAATGGTGATAGTAGACATCCTTGTCTTGTTCCTGATCTTAGGGGGAAAGTTTTCAGTTTTTTCCCATTGAAGATGATTTTAGCTGTGGGTTTTTGGTATAAATTCCCTTAATCATGTTGAGGAAATTTCCTTCTATTCCTATCCTTTGAAGTGTTTTCAGCAAGAAAAGGTGCTGAATTTTGTCAAATGCCTTTTCTGCATCGGTTGAGATGATCATGTGGTTTTCCTGCTTTGATTTGTTGATATGGTGTAGTACATTAATTAATTTTCTTATGTTGAACCATGCTTGCATACCTGGGATGAATCCTACTTAGTAATGGAGTATAATTCTTTTAATGTGCTGCTGGATTCGATTTGCAAGAATTTTGTTGAGGATTTTTGCATCTATATTCACTAGAGAAATTGTTCTATAGTTTTCTTTTCTTGTAATGTCTTTGTCTGGCTTTGGTATGAGGGTGATATGGGCTTCATAGAATGAGTTAGGTAGCCTTCCCTCCTCTTCAATTTTTTTGAAGAGGTTGAGCAGGATTGGTACTAATTCTTTTTCGTATATTTGGTAGAATTCACATGTGAAGGCATCTGGTCCTGGACTTTTCTTTTTGGGGAGCCTTTTTTTTTTTACATAGGCAGGCACCGAGAATCGAACCCGGGTCCTCTGGCATGGCAGGCAAGCATTCTTGCCTTCTGAGCCACTGTGGCCCACCCTTTTTGGGGAGCTTCTTAATGACTAATTCAGTTTCTTTACTTGTGATTGGTTTGTTGAGGTCGTCTGTTTCTTCTCAGTCAATGTTGGTTGTTCATGCCTTTCTGGGAAGTTGTCCATTTCATCTACATTGTCTAGTTTATTAACATAAAGTTGTTCATAGTTTCCTCTAATTACCGCCTTTATTTCTGTGAGGTCAGTGGTTATGTCTCCTCTTCCATATCTGATTTTATTTATTTGCATCTGCTCTCTTCTTTTTGTATACCTTGCTAAGGGTCCATCAATATTATTGATTTTCTCATAGAACCAACTTCTGGTTTTGTTGATTTTCTCAATTGTTTTCATGTTCTTGATTTCATTTATTTCTGTTCCAATCTTTATTATTTATTTCCTTTTCCTTGCTTTGGGGTTCGTGTGCTGTTCTTTCTCTAGTTCTTCCAAGTGGACAGTTAATTCCTTGACTTTTGCCCTTTCTTCTCTTTTGCTATAGGCATTTAGGGCAATAAATTTCCCTCTTAGCACTGCTTTTGCTGCATCGCATAAACTTTGACATGTTGTATTTTCATTTTCATTTGCCTTGAGATATTTACTGGTTTCTCTTGCAATTTGTTCCTTGACCCACTGGTTGTTTAAAATTGTGTTGTTGAACCTCCATATGTTTTTGAATGTTCTGGCACTCTGCCTCTTATTGATTTCCAACTTCATTCCTTTATGATCTGAGAAAGTGTTTGTATGATTTCAGTCTTTCTAAATTCATTGAGAGTTGCTTTGTGTATCCTTGAGAATGATCCATGAGCACTTAAGAAAAAGTTGTATCCTGCTATTGTGGGTGTAATTTCTATAAATGTCTGTTAAGTCTAGCTCATTTATTGTATTATTCAAATTCTCTGTTTCTTTGTTGATCTTCTGTCTAGATGTTCTGTCCATTGATTAGAGTGGGGAATTGACGTCTCCAGCTATTATGGTAAATGTGTCTATTTCTCTTTTTAGTGTTTGATACATGTATTTTGGACCATTCTGATTCAGTACATAAATATCTATGATTGTTATGTCTTCTTGTTGAATTGTTCATTTTGTTAATACAAAGTGTCTTTCATCTCTTTTAACTGTTTTACATTTGAAGTCTAATTTGTTGCATATTAGTATAGCTACTCCTCTTTTCTGATTGTTATTTGCATGAAACATCTTTCCCAACCTTTCATTTTCAACCTGTGTTTATCCTTGGGTCTAAGATGCGTCCTGTAGATGGCATATAGATGGGTCCTGTTTTTTAATCCATTCTGCTAGTCTCTGTGTTTTGATTGGGGAGTTTAATCCATTAACATTTAGTGTTATTACTGTATGGGCAGTACTTTCTTCTACCATTTTGCCTTTTGGATTTTATATGTCCTATCTGATTTTTCTTTTTACCTTTACCAGTAGTCTTCATTTGTATATTCTTCTCCACAACTCTCTCTCCTATCTTTTCCTATCTGTCTGTAGTGCTCCCTTGTTATTTCTTGCAGAGCCAGTCTCTTGTTCACAAATTCTTTCAGTGATTTTTTTGCCTGAAAATGTATTCATTTCCCCCTCATTTTTGAAGGACAACTTTGCTGGATATAGAATTCTTGGTTGGTACTTTTTCTCTTTTGGTAACTAACATATATCCTTCCACTGTCTTCTCGCCTCTATGGTTTCTGCTGAGAAATCTACGCATAGTCTTATTGGGCTTCCCTTGTAGGTGATGGATTGCTTTTCTCTTGCTGCTTTCAAGATTCTCTCTTTCTCTTTGGCATCTGACATTCTGATAGTAAGTGTCTTGGAGTATGTCTGGATCTATTCTGTTTGGGGTATGGTGCTCTTCTTGGATCTGTAATTTTAAGTCTTTTGTAAGAGTTGGGAAATTTTCAGTGATAATTTCCTCCATTAGTTTTTCTCCTCCTTTTCCCTTCTTTTCTCCTTCTGGCACACCCACAACATGTATATTCATGTGGTTCATGTTGTCATTCAATTCCCTGAATCCCTGCTCATATTTTTCCATTCTTTTCCCTATATTTTCTTTGTCTTGTCGTATTTCAGATGTCTTGTCTTCCAGTTCACTAATCCTAACTTCTGCCTCTTGAAGTCTAACATTGTAGGTTTCCATTGTTTTTTTCATCTCTTCTGCTGTGCCTTTCATTCCCATAGGTTCTGTGATTTGATTTTTCAGACTTTCGATTTCTTCTTTTTGTTCATTCCTTGTCTTCTTTATATCCTTCCTCAGTTCATTGATTTGATTCTTGATGAGATTTTCCATGTCTGTTTGAACATTCTGAATTCATTGTTTCAACTCCTGTAGCTCAGTTGAATTGTCAGTTTGTTCCTCTGACTGGGCCATATCTTCAGTTTTCCTAGCATGATTTGTTACTTTTGTTGGCTTCTAGGCATTTAATTTCCTTAATTAGTTTATTCTGGTGTTTGTTTTCACTTGTTTTACCTAGGATTTTTTTTGTTGGGTGACTTTGTTGTCTATCAGTTCTTTGCATTCAGTTCAGCTTATTCTAGACCTCTAGCTTAGGTTTTGTTTAACACATCAGACTTTTTCAATTATTGTTTTCTTGTTTCTTGCTCTGCCTGTATGATTCCTTCCCTCCCCCCCCCCACTTAGGAGTGTCTACTTAGATATTATAGACCCCAGCCATTTTCACAGACCAAACTGGCCTCCTCTCAGGAGGAGAGAGTCACTTCTGTCAGTTTATCCTGAGGGTGAAACCCGGCAGGTTGAAAGGCTTTCCTATGAAGCCCCTGGACTCTGTTTTTCGTATCCTGCCCATTATGTGGCACTGTTTTGCCTGTGTGTCCCATCCACCAGCATAAGGTGATGTGGTACCTTCAACTTCAGCAGACTCTCCCTCCTTGGGGCATGGTTGAGACAGCTCCAGCTTTAATCGCTTTGCTTTTCCCGACCCTGGGGTCTGAATTCCTTGAGGGGGGGGGGATCCACCTGAGCTGGGCCCCACCCTTCTCCTGGGGAATGCACAGGCTTCAGATAAACACCCAAACAAGGTTAATTCTGCCTATACCTGAGGCAGTTGGAGCGTGAGAAGACCTGCAGCTGTATCCAAAGAGTAGTCAAGCTGTAGAAATACAGATACTAATAAGAAAAAGAAAAATCCTTTTCAGAGCAGGACCCGTGTTCCTCAGGTTTGCCAGTCAAGAGCTTAAATTGGTACGTTGCTCTGTGTATCTCCACATCCTATTTATCCCCTCGTTTCCTTCAGGGCCCAGACCCTTTCAAGTATTATGTGCTATCCAATCCAAAAACCCTGTTTTTTTTTTCTTTTTTCTTTTTCCATCAGCCCTGCCCTCTCAGTGCTGGGGCAAATCCCAGCAACCTCAGCTTTTACTCGAGGTTCAGCTGAGCAGTTAAGTCTCTTGATTTTTGCTCTTTCTTCTTCTTCTTCTTTTTTTTGTATGGGCATGCTCTGGGAATCGAACCCGGGTCTCCAGCAGAGCAAGCAAGAATTCTGTCACTGAGCCATTGGTGCACCACCCCTGTTCTTTCTTCTTTTTAAACATAGGCATTTAGGGCAATAAATTTCCATCTCAGCACAGCCTTTGCCACATCCCATAAATTCTGATGTGTTGTATTTTCATTTTCATTCATCTCCATGTAGCTACTGATTTCTCTAGCAATTTCTTCCTTGACCCACTGGTTGTTTAAGAGTGTGTAATTTAATCCCCATATATTTGCAAAAGTTCTCATTCTTTGGTGGTTACTGATTTCGAGCTTTATTCCACTGTGATCAGAGAAAGTGCTTTGAATAATTTCAATGGTTTAAAATTTATAAAAACCTGTTTTTGCTCCAGTATATGATTGTTCTAGTTTGCTAGCTGCTGGAATGCAATATACCAGAAATGGAATGGCTTTAAAAAAGGATAATTTAATAGGTTGCTAGTTTACAGTTCTAAGGCTGAGAAAATGTCCCAGTTAAAACAAGTCTATAGAAATGTCTAATCTAAGGCATCCAGGGAAAGATACCTTGATTCAAGAAGGCTGATGAAGTTCAGGGTTTCTCTCTCAAGTAGAAGCACACATGGCGAATGCAGTCTGAGTTTCTCTCTCATCTGGAAATGCACATGGTTAACACAGTGAGGATTCCTCTCTCATCTGGAGGGGCATATGGCGAACACAGCATCATCTGCTAGCTTCTTCTCCTGGCTTCCAGTTTCATGAAGCTCCTTGGGAGGCATTTTCCTTCTTCATCTCCAAAGGTCGTGGGCTGGTGGACTCTGCTTCTTAGGTCTATATCGTTCTGCTTTGCTCTCTCGGAATCCCCTTCATTCTCCAAAATGTTTCCTCTTTTATAGGACTCCAGAAACTTCTCAAGACCCACTGAAATGGGTGGAGACATGTCATCACCTAATCCAGTTTAACAACCACTGTTGATTAAATCACATCCCCAGGGAGATAATCTGATTACAGTTTCAAACATACAGTATTGAATAGGGATTATCTGCCTTTATGAAATGGGATTTTGATTAAAACATGGCTTTTCTAGGGTCCATACATCCTTTCACACCAGCACAATGATCTATCCTGGAGAATGTTCGATGAGCACTAGAGAAGACTGTATATCCTGATGTTCTGGAGTGTAACGACCTGTATATGTCTGTTAGGTCTAACTCATTTATAAAATTGTTTAACTTCTCAATTTCTTTGCTGATCCTCTATCTGTTTCTTCTGTTTGTATGAAGAGTGGTGTATTGAAGTCTCCTACTGTTGTTATTGAGATGTCTATTGCTCTCTTCAGTTTTGCCAATGTCTCATTTACTTTGGAATGCCTTGATTGAGAGCATAAACATGTATGATTGCTATTTCTTCTTGGTGAATTGTCCCTTTTATTAATATATAGCGTCCTTCTTTGTCTGTTATGATGTCTTTACATTTAAAGTCTGTTTTGTCCAATATTAGTATAGCTACTTCTGCTTTCCTTTGATTACAACTTGCATGGAAATTTTTTCCATCCTTTCACTTTCAATCTATTTCTATCCTTTTGTCTAAGATGAGTCTCTTGTAAGCAGCCTATAGCTGGATTATATATATATTTTTTCCACTAGAATCCACTTGTGGTAGTTAGATTCAGTTGTCAACTTGGCCAGGTGAAGGTGCCTAGTTATGTTGCTGTGGATATGAGCCAATGATACCTGAACCTCATCTGTTGCTCATTACAATTGCTGTCAGCTAGGAGGCATGCCTGCGGCAGTGAATGATGTTTGATTTAATTGGCTGGTACTTAAATTAGAGAGCTCAACATAGCACAGCCCAAGGAGCTCAGCATACCTCATCTCAGCATTCGCAGCTCAGCCCAGGCCTTTGGAGATGCAGAAAGAAAACACCCCGGGAAAGTTGTTGGAACCCAGAGGCTAGAAGAAATCCAGGATCAGAGAGATCCAGCAGAGATCACCCTGAGCCTTCCTGTGTAAGAAAGAACCTCAGATGAAAGTTAGCTGCCTTTCCTCTGAAGAACTTATGAAATAAATCCCCTTTTATTAAAAACCAGTCCATCTCTGGTGTGTTGCATTCCAGCAGCTAGCAAACTAGAACACCACTTTATTTTTTTTCTTATTGCTTTCTTTTGTTAATTTTTTTTTATTTAGGGAAACAAACAGTACACTTAGAACCACCAAAAATTGATCTCTTAGCTTAACCATAGGCATATTTAAATGAAGTACCCATATAATCATTGTAAAACCTGTGTTTGTGGAGTAAGTTTCATAAACCAATTTAAAAATGAGACAACAAGGAAAAATCTACATATTCAGATAGCAAAGTTCATACATTCTAAGTATTAAACACTAACTTAGATAACATTTGATCAGCTGTGAAAACTGTGAATGTTCACCAAATATCAAGTAGAATGTTTTTACAAATATCTGCATTGTTACAGTAATGACTTATGTTATTAAATATTTTCCTTATTTCAGAAAAATATGAAGATACAAATATTTTAACAATTAATGTATGAAATCTTTTTTAACTTTTTTTATTAAAAAAATTAACAAAAAAACATTAAGATATCATTCCATTCTACATATACAATCAGTAATTCTTAATATTATCACATAGTTGCATATTCATCATTTCTTAGAACATTTGCATCGATTTAGAAAAAAGAAATAAAAAGACAACAGAAAAAGAAATAAAACGATAATAGAGAAAAAAAAGATTATACATACCATACCCCTTACCCCTCGCTTTCATTTACCACTAGCATTTCAAACTGAATTTATTTTAACATTTGTCCCCCCTATTATTTATTTTTATTCCATATGTTCTACTCTTCTGTTGATATAGTAGCTAAAAGGAGCATCAGACACAAGGTTTTCACATTCAGAGTCTCATTGTGAAAGCCATTGTTCAATCATCATCAAGAAACATGGCTACTGGAACACAGCTCTACATTTTCAGGCAGTTCCCTCCAGCCTCTCCGCTACATCTTGAACAACAAGGTCATATCTACTTAATGCATAAGAATAACCTCCAGGATAACCTCTTGACTCTGTTTGGAATCTCTCAGCCATTGACACTTAGTCTCATTTCACTCTTCCCCCTTTGGTCGAGAAGGTTCTCTCAATCCCTTGATGTTAATTCTCAGCTCATTCTAGGGTTTTTCTCAGTCCCTTGATGAACGTATGGAAATCTTGACCACCTAAAATGGATATCTTAGTTACCTTATCCATAGGGAAATTAAAAAAAAAATCTAAGAAGTCATTATAAATCCTGTTTGTACAAAATATTTCATAAACCACTTTAAAATTAAAGCAAGGAGGGAAAAATCTATAAATACAGTTATCAGAGTTATTTTAGTTCTAAATATTAAACAATATCTTAAATACCATTTGATTCTTTTCATAACTGTGTTCTCAAAATATCAAATAAAAAGTTATTGCAAATATCACTTTTGCTATAGTAGTGAGCTATGTTACTAAATATTTCAAATTTTTGATTTCAGGAATTTATTTTATCTAATATTACTATAACTGCCTATAGTTTTTTTTT